>CM039126.1:47096054-47303135 GCA_022036555.1 Microstegium vimineum | reverse complement strand
TGGCTCTAGATTCGAGTCCATGCATACTGCCCCTATGGGACATCGCCACTAAAATCATTAAGGGAGGACGCGTGAGCACTTGTTGATATGTCTGAGCAGCCCCATCTACCTTCGCTGTTTGGTCGGCTCATTGTCCTGCTATGGTTTGTCGGCTGGAAGGTGGTGGTTATGTGTACTCATTTGTCTCTGTTAATTCTTTGGACCCACGTCTCCTTCCACGGCTTTGATCACGTCCACTTCGACGACCTCAGATACTTTGATGACAAAAAGGGCCAGTCTGATAGTCTGTGTTGTCCCACTACGACTGTCGGGGGATGTTACAGTATATTTGGTAGCAAGGTTCAAAAAGGCGACGCCTTAGGCGCGCCTAGGCGCGACTAGTCGGGAGGCGAAGGGTCTCCGCCTGGCCTATGGGGGTAGGCGGAGGATAGGCGGGGCTGGGTGTAGGGCGGGCCGTTGGCGTGGCCAGGAGGTAGCCGGCGACGAGCGAAGGCTGGGGCATGGCTCAGAGGAAGGTGGGCTGCGGGGGAAGCTATGAGGGCGGGCAGGTGTCGATGGCCGGCGGCGTGGAGACAGTGGCCACATGGGCGTAGAGCCATGCACGTCTCTGGAGAATGGGGAGGAGGTACGTTGCGTGCGTCACCGGAGAAGAGGGAGGAGGTGCGCCACGCGCATCACCGGAGAAGGGGGAGGATGCGCGCGTGGGGGCGGCAGAGACGGGAAGCAGGGAAGGGAGGCGGCGGAAGGGAGGAGTACGGTGGATGGATAAGGCTGGGAGAAGGATGGTGGATGGATAAGGTGGAAGAGGGATAATATGGACTGGGCTTTTTACGGGCCGTTCTTTCAACTTTAGGTCCACACAGGTCCATAGGTCATTTTTCTTCTTTTACTTAAGGTAATATATATGTATATGTATAAAAATTAAAACGCCTAGAAAAACGCCTTGAAACGCCTAGGCTAGCCTAGGCTCGCCTAGGCTCTAGGCTGTGGGTCGTCGCCTAGAAACCGCCTAGCGCCTTCTTGAACTTTGTTTGGTAGTAAGGATTGTAATTCGATATTGCCATATGTACAGGAGATGTCTGGCCCTCTAAGTCTCTATACTCTATATGTACCACTCAAGAGGCACAATACAATACGTCCATGTATTATACGGAATCCTTCCTGCTTACAGGAGGAATTATATTTTTAGAAAATATGCACAACAAATTTGCCTTGACGAGGATTTAACCTTAGGTGGTCTAAGCATACATCCATACTCTCAACCAAGTGAGGTAGCCTCTGATATAGCCTATGTAGTCCTGGCATACCACTTCACAAAATGTTGTGTTTGACAAATACATCTGGGGAAATAATACATACAGTTCTTTTAAGCTCTACAACCTTTCCTACAAAAATATCCAACCTCCTAAGCCCTTCATTTGGATTTGGGACTCCAAATGCTGTAATAAACTTAGAGTTTTTTCACTTGGTTACTTCTAATGGATAGACTGAACAAAAGGAACATCCTTAAGAGAAAGAAGCAGAAATTAAAAGGGAACAACTACAACTGTGCACACTGCAATAGAAATTTGGAAGAAACAGCCTTTCATCTCTTCTTCGGTTGTCCATTCAGCCAAAGCTGTTGGCAGCAACTTGGCATACATTGGAATATTGGTGCAGATTTCTTTCAGAGGATAACCCAAGCTAAGCAGCAGTTGTCAAGCACTTTCTTCATGGAAATCGTCATCATCGGAGCCTGGCAGATGTGGAGACAAAGAAATAATTTTATCTTTGACCGAGGAGGTCCCTCCCTTGTTTCTTGGAAGAATTTTTTTTGAGGAAGCTGGACTGCAGGCGCATAGACTTTGTGATTAAAAAAGAGCAACCTTTCTGTCCTCTTTAGCACTCCAAGGTGTTGGCACTTGTACCCAATGCCCAGGTGAGCTTTTGCTCTCCTCTCCTCTCCTCTCCCTCTCCCCTGCTCCAAGGTAGAAGAAGAGCTTGAGCTCTCTACACACACACACAGTTTCTGCGGTGGCTGAAACTGAGCACTCAAATGGTGGCAAAGAAGCTGCCTGTTCCATTGCAAATGGGTGAGTTATATACACAGTACATGTACCATACAAGGTACACTACTACCTACTCCTTGTACTCCTAGTACATGGCTTAGATCAGCCATATCTACTCCTAGTACCAGCCATACCAGCTGATGTACCTCTAACTGCTATTGTACTTAGTCAGTACTAATGGTATGGCCTATTGCCATCACTGTACTTGATCAGCAGAGCTGACCGAGAGCACACAGAGTGATCAGCAGGAGTTTAAGCCTTACAATTCTTCCCCTAATCTGCTGCTGACTCATGCCTTGACCTCCACCATTCCAATCAGCTTCCTCAATTCAGAGAACCTGAGTTTCCCAAGTGATTTGGTGAGGATATCTGCAAGCTGTCTTCCAGACTCAACAAATTCAATGTTGATCTGCCCTTCTTCCACACAGTCCCGAAGGAAGTGGAACTTCACGTCGATGTGCTTGCTTCGATCATGAAGGACTGGGTTCTTTGCCAATGCAATGGCTGGCTGGTTGTCCACCTTGAGTGCTGGTGGATGGACCTCGACGCCGGTGAACTCTCCCATCAACCGGTGCAGCCACACCACTTGGCATGCTGCGGTGGCCGCTGCGACGTACTCTGCCTCACAGGTCGACAGCGCCACCATCTTCTGCTGCTTCAGAGACTGCCACGCGATCGGCGACGATCCGAGGAAGACAAGCACACCTGAGGTGCTCCTCCGCCCGTCAATGTCCCCGGCCATGTCCGCGTCGCTGTATGCCGTGATCCCCGGTTCCCCGCCTTTGGGCGGAGCCTCACTGAACGCCGTCAGCTGGAGGCCGCCTCGCTTGAGGAAGACGATCCCCATCTCCACCGAGCCCTGAACGTAGCGTAGCAGCCGCTTGACCGCCGTCCAGTGGTCCTCCCTCGTGTCCTCCATGAACCGGCTCACGTAGCCCACCACGAATGCGATGTCCGGCCGTGTGTGAGTGAGCCAGCGCAACCCGCTGACGATACTCCGGTAGAGCGTCGCGTCCACCTTCGCCGCCATGCTTTCCTTGGAGAGCTTGATGCACTCCTCCATTAGCGTGGCCACAACCTTGCAGCCCGCCATGCCTGCCCGCTCCAACAACTTCTGCGCGTAGGCGCGTTGGCCGAGCTTGATGGCGTCCATGCTCTGCTTCACCTCGATGCCGAGGTAGTAGGACAGAGCGCCCAGATCGCTCATCTTGAATCTTGCCGCCATTTCTTCTTTGAACTTGGCGATGTCTTGCGCGCGCGCTCCAGTGACGATGAGGTCGTCCACGTACACCCCGACGATGAGGTGCTCCTTCCCCCGTCGGCGGGTGTACAGGGCGTGCTCCGTAGCGCACCGTGTGAACCCGAGCTCCGCCATGGTGGCGTCGAGCTTGGCGTTCCACGCCCGTGGAGCCTGGCGCAACCCGTAGAGCGCCTTGCGCTCTGCTCCTTTGATGACGAAGCCGGGCGCCTGCTTGACGAAGACCGTCTCCGCCAGGTCACCATTCAGGAAGGTTGTCTTGACGTCGAGGTGGTGGACCTGCCAGTCCTTGGCCGCTGCGAGCGTGAGGAGGAGTCGCACCGACTCCATGCGCGCCACCGGCGCGAAGACTTCCTCGAAGTCAATCCCCTCGCGCTGGACGAAGCCACGGGCGACGAGCCGCGCCTTGTGCTTCACCAATGCGCCGCACTCGTCCCGCTTCACCTTGAAGACCCACTTGAGTCCGATCGGGCGGCATCCCGCCGGTGGATCGACCAAGTCCCAGGTCTTGTTGTCCTCGATAGCCTTCATCTCCTCCATCATCGCCTGTCGCGTCGCGTTCCACGATGGCGAACGTGGCTGGCTCTTCTGCGCTCATCAGCATGAGATGGGGATCGTCGCTGTCGAGCGCCCTGGATGCCAGCCCGGGCACTGCTCCCGCGCCCACGACATCGTTTCATGCGGCGGAACCGCACCTCCTCCCCTTCATGGAACGCATCCACAAACTCCGAGATGTTAGAGGGGGGGAGTAGCATACTCGATCGTCGATGTAGGCGTTCCCGGTGGTGGTGAGGCGGGCTGCTCCGGCGATCCTGGGGCCGCCTCAGCTGGACTGGGTGGTTCCCACCCCTCTGCCGCCGCTGGTTCACTTGCCTCAGCCTCCTTCTGCGCTTCCCCCATCGGTGGCGCCTGCACAGCTTCGCCATGGCCTTGGACCACCAGGTGTTCGACCACGAACGAGTCCCAGAGTCCGTCGCCCTCCTCCGCCGCTGGCCAATCCCACTTCCATGACGCCGCCTCGTTGAAGACAACATCTTGGGACACCACCACCTTGCCACTGACTGGATCGTAGAGGCGATACGCCTTTGATCCGTCCTCATAGCCGAGGAACACCATGCGGGTGCTCCTGTCCTCCAGCTTGCCGAGACCTGGCTTGGTGATCTTCACATGCCCGATGCAGCCGAAAGTGCGCAGGTATGAGACATTAGGCTTGCGCCCGTGCCATGCCTCGTACGGCGTCATCCCCTTCACAGCCTTGGTTGGCGACCGGTTCAGTATGTGAACCGCCATGGTGACTGCTTCTCCCCAGAACGCCGCTGGCATCGCCTTCGCCTTCATCATCGACCTTGCCATCTCGACAATGGTCTGATTCCGGCGCTCCACCACGCCGTTCTGCTGCGGCGAGTAGGGCGCGGTGTGATGACGCACTACCCCCTCGTCAGCGCAGTAGGTGGCGAACTCGACCGACGTGAACTCGTCGTCGCGGTCAGTTCTGAGCACCTTGAGCTTCTTCCCTGACTCCGCCTCTGCTCGAGCTTGGAAAGCCTTGATTGCTTCTGCTGCCTGATCCTTGCTGGTCAGCAGCCGCAACCACATATAGCGGCTACTGTCGTCCACGAGTAGGAGGAAGTACCTCCGGCCACCGTGTGTTGCCGGAGTGATTGGCCCGCAAAGGTCCCCATGGACCAGCTCGAGCAAACCTTCTGCCCGGTACTTCGCCTTCTTTGGGAACGACATCCTCCGCTGCTTCCCCGCCAGGCAGCTGTCACACAGCTCGCCGGCGTGCTTGATCAGTGGTAAGCCGACCACCATCTTCTCAAGCCGTCCAAGCGCCTCAAAGCTCAGATGGCCGAACCGGCCATGCCAGAGCCATGGTTCCTTCGTGCTCACTGCCGCTAGACACATAGGCTGCTCCACCTTGAGGTCCAGAAGGTAAAGACGGTTCCGAGAGCGCGATACCTTGGCGAGAAGACGCTGCTCTCTGTCCTTGATCCTTAGCACGCCGTCGCGGATCAGGACCTCCGCGCCGTGCTCGTCGAGCTGCCCCAGACTGACGATGCTCGAGCGAAGCTCTGGGATGAAGTAGACCTCCGTCAGTGCACGGTGCTCGCCGTTCCAGCACCTGAAGACGACGGTCCCTTGGCCGCGGATTTGCACCCGCGAGCCATCGCCGAACTTGACCGATCCGTTCTTGCTCTCGTCGAGGTCGGAGAAGGCGGCGCGGCAACCAGTCATGTGGTTGCTGGCCCCGGAGTCGAGGTACCACCTCTGCTCCAGGCTGTCGCCGACAGCACCTAGGTGGACCTGCGCGCGCGGCTCGTCGAGGTGAATAGCCGGCGGCACAGTCTCCTGTTCCACCGTCTCCTCCTCTCTTCCGCCTTCCTGCAACGCACAGTATTCCCCCATCAGCAGCGTGAGCTCGTCGTCGTTGTCGTCCCGAGCTAGATGCGCCTCCTTCTTCTCCGGCTTCTTCTCCGGGCACTCTCGCGCCCATTGCCCCACCTTCCCGCATCGCCGACAGGCGTTCGGGTCGGTGTGGCGCTTCTTCTTCTTGTCTACCGGTGCCTTGCCGCGCGGCTTGCCGCCTTCACCTCTGCGGTCACCGCCACTCCGGCTGTTGGAGCCTTCCCCGGACTTGCGCTTGTCCTTCATCCGCGCAGCCCACTCCTCTTTCGTCAGCAGCAGCTGGCCCTTCGCCTTCTCCGCCGGCGCACGGTCCTCCACCGCGCGCAGCCGCCCAGTCACTTCCTCGAGCGACAGAGTGGACAAGTCCAGCATCGTCTCGATGGACAGCGCAAGCTGGGCGTACTTGGCTGGCACGACGCGCAGCAGCTTGGCGACGACGTCCTCGTCCTCGATCGGCTTGCCGTAGGTGGCCAGCTGGCTTGCAAGCGACTGGAGACGCAGCGCGAAGTCCTCCACCGTCTCCCCGGACTTGAACCAGAGATCATCGAACTCCCTCCGCAGCTGCTGCGCCTTGGCCTTCTTGGCTCGATCCGAGCCGACACGGAAGGATGCCAGCATCTCCCATGCTTCCTTGGCCGTGTTCTTGTGGCCGATCGCCTCATGGTATTCACTGGGAGTGGACGCCATGAGCGCCTCCATGACGCCCACCTCCGCATCCTCACCGGCGTTGCCGGTCTCCACGGCAGCCCACCACTTCCGCGCGCGCAGTTTCCACTTCATGTGGACAGCCCACTCGCCGTAGTTGGTGCGGGTGAGCATTGGCCAGTAGTTGGCTCCTCCAAACTCCCGCACCGTGCGCACCTCCACCTGGGGCTGGACGATCAGCGGGCCTGCCTTGTCCTTCCCCGAGCCGCCGTCCTCCTTGGCCCCAGTGTTTGTATCCATCACCGGCGGTTAAGCGCAGCGATGAGTACAAGCTTTGATACCAATTGTTGGCACTTGTACCCAATGCCCAGGTGAGCTTTTGCTCTCCTCTCCTCTCCTCTCTCTCTCCCCTGCTCCAAGGTAGAAGAAGAGCTTGAGCTCTCTACACACACACACACACAGTTTCTGCGGTGGCTGAAACTGAGCACTCAAATGGTGGCAAAGAAGCTGCCTGTTCCATTGCAAATGGGTGAGTTATATACACAGTACATGTACCATACAAGGTACACTACTACCTACTCCTTGTACTCCTAGTACATGGCTTAGATCAGCCATATCTACTCCTAGTACCAGCCATACCAGCTGATGTACCTCTAACTGCTATTGTACTTAGTCAGTACTAATGGTATGGCCTATTGCCATCACTGTACTTGATCAGCAGAGCTGACCGAGAGCACACAAAAGAGAGTGATCAGCAGGAGTTTAAGCCTTACACAAGGCTGCTCCCCCCCCCCCCCCCCCTCCCCGCTGTTCTCTTCTTTCCCCTCTCTTTCTGCTGCACATTTTCCTCCTCCAGACCACATAATGGACAGTGCTAGGATGATCAAGGCCTCGATGAATGAGACGGTCAGCTGGTCCAACAACGATTCAATGCAACCAACCAAATGAAATACCTACAGCGAGGAGGGGCCCAAGTTTTCCAAATATCCTTCCATAATTCAAAGCTGACAGACCCCACAAAAAATTGCCGATATGCTGACTTAGTCGAGAATTCCCCAGAAGGAGATGTTGTCCAAAGATGCCGGTCTTCCACTCCAGGAGTAAGGACCACCTCAAATAAGATGTCCCATAATTGCAGGTATTCCAATAGTGCTTCTGTTGTCAGATCACCCATCCCTAATATCCCTGAACCACGAGTTATCAATCAATGCTGTATGAACTGTTCTTTGGTTTAAAACTTTCTAGGCACATACCTACACAAGGATGGCACAAGGTCTGTCAAGGATTTCTCATGCACCCATTTATCACACCAGAAGAGTGTCTTGTGTTCATCACCCACAATACAAATAACCGAAGGAGAGAACATTGCCACTGAATTAGAATGCATCTGAATGTCAAGACCAGCCCATGGATGGTCAGGCTGTGTCTTCTTCAACCATAACCATCTCCTTCTTAATGCCCCAGCCAATTAATTCCAAATCAAGAATTCCCAGACCTCCTAAGTCAGTTGGCCTCTTGACCTGGCCCCATGCAACAAGGCAATGGCCTTCATTAACCTCTCTGCAGCCTTTCCTAAGGAAGGTTCTTCGAATCTTGCCAATTGCTTTAATTACCCATTTAGGAAAATTTTCAAGGCGGGGGAGAGGTTCTTATTTTGTGAAGTTGCCTTTCATTGAAAATTATCTGTGTTTTCTGCATACTTTATGTTTTTTAAGTTTTCATTTAACTCTATTTGTAGCTTGTGATACTGAAAATTTGTCCTTGGTATTTTAAGGTATGCAAAATTCAATGAAGCAATGACTCACTGCACTATTGGTACAGAATTGATGCCTGTTGGTAACGAACCTATCTCAATTGGTTTCGAAAAAACTTTTGCCTTCACAGGTCAAATGGGCCCAGTCTATGTGTTTTCTGATGCACTTTCTTCAGAGCAAGTAAAGGGCATATATTTTCTGGGACCAAGTTACATGTACTCTTTCCATGGCGATGATTCACTCTACAGGGGAATTCTTGATGCTAGAGACGGCCTTTCATCAAAGATAATTTTTGGTTTCAATGCACAGGTTCAAATTCTTTCCACTGACGTACATGATATATAGTTTATTTCATAAATTCTAACACTCTGGGTCAAGTAGTGGTGGTCTATCTCTGTAATTCTAGTGATAGGGCTAGTTCTACTCATGAGTTTTTAAGTGGGTGTACGTATCATATAAACCCAAGAAGTGGTGAAGCTAAGTTAAAGCTTATGGGTGCGGATGCACCCCACAAAAAAAAATGGGAAACCAATACTAGGATCAAATTTTCACCATGGTTGCAGCTCAAATGTTCACATGTACAAGGCAAGCGCACCCCCTCTAATTTGCTATAGCTTCGCCACTGAACCCAAGTGAGTTGTTTTATGTGTCCGTAGTCTGCCGTCTTTGAGGGCTGGGTCTTAAATATTTTTTGAGCCCTCAGGTGTTACACTTGCATCATGAGCCAATATCTTCAGATTTACTACTAATCTTTTTTCTATTTCCCCCTTGTCCCTAGGCTAGTGAAGGTCGGAGTTTGTTCAGTGTGTCATCAGCCCTCGATAGTGCTGACAGAAATACATTTGAAGCAAAAATTATGAGGGGGACAAAGTTATGCTCACGACACTTGCCTCAGGATATTATTTACTGTGTTGGTGGTGTCTCTGTATTTTTCCCACTCTTCACTCAATTTTTTGATGCTGCAAGTGATATTGACAAATGTTACCATACATCTGTTATCAATGATAAATTAGCGGCTGAGGTCATTGAGCTAGTTGCAACTGTTCTGGATGGAAATGTATCAAATCAACAACAGATGTATCTTCTTTCTGGGTTATCTATTCTAGGCTTCTTGCTTCAATCAGCTACCCCGCTGCTGTTAACAACCAAAACTCTTTCTGCACTGAAGTATATGTTTGAAATTCTGAGGAAGTGTGGTAATCTCCCTCTCCCTCTCCCTCTCTCTGCGTTCGCATGCATGCAATAAGATGTACATTACTAATCTTCTTCTCCCTCACCCTCTCTCTCTGCGTTCACATGCATGCAATAAGATGTACATTACTTATACTTTTTTCTGCATATCCAGGCATGTCAAAAGTTCTCCTCAAAGATGCTATCTCACAAATTTATTTGAATCCACAAATATGGGTATATGCAAGCTATGAAGTACAAAGAGATCTCTATATGTTTGTGATAAAATATTTTGAAACAGATGGAAGGCTTTTACCGCTTCTATGTGGACTTCCTTGGGTTATTGATATTGTGTGCCGATATTACTGGGAAAAGGCAGATTCTAGGCATGTTGTTGCTTCCAAGCCTTTACTTGATCCAGTTACCAAACTAGTTATTGGAGAGAGACCTAAGGTAGTTGAAATTCGCAAGCTTCGTCTTCTCCTTCTGAGTTTAGCAGAAATGAGCTTAAAGTAAGCACTTCCACCTACCATGCCTTTTCCATTCCATAGGTAGTTTTGATCCCATCTATATAGAGTTTGGATGTCTTTTAGTATCGTTTTTGCCACACATCACATTACATTTTTCAGATGTTTACATAGCATTCTGTAGCATTTTCTATTCTTAATATGACATGTTGGTTCACAGGCTAAAAGTTTCTCCAGATGACATAAGAGCGCTTGTTGCTTTTTTTGAGAGGAGTCCAGACATAGCATGTATCAGCGATGTATTGGACATGATCATCCGTGCTCTTTCACAGGGTGCAGTTTTTTCATCATTTGTTGAGAATGTAAATTACCTTGGTGGTTGTTGCATTTTCATTAATCTTCTTAAGAGGTAATATATTCTTAATTTTCTCAACCTAGAGCTAATTTCTACTACGCTGTTTGAAACTAAGTTGCTTGATAATGTAAATTATGAGCTGTTTTACAATCTGCAAGACAACACATTATTTTCAAGTTATTGTCTTTGATTAAAGTATATAATGAGTGTACTAGTCTTCATCCTAACCTCTAAGGCAAAGGGAAAATCCTGGAGTTGTAATGAACTTAGATCATTGGTTGAATAGTCTGGTCTCCTGCGGTAGGTGCTAGGTGTTATAGACGTGTGTACTTTATATTTTCCTATTGAGCAAGGGTGCTTCTGCATATTGTACATACATTTGGTGGCCTTCAGTCCCCTTCTCTCAATACAATCAACATTCCTAACATGGTATCAAAGTCAGAGGTCTCGAGTTCGAGTCCTGGTAGAGACATCTTTTTAAATCCTCTGCCCCCTTCTTTGTTTCCACGTTTGCGCCTTGTTCTGGCTGCACATGAGTGGAAGTATTGTGAAGTATTAGTGGACTGCCCATCTCTTTCCAATCGCTTAAGCTTTTGGATTCACTTGGTTGGTGCATGAAACCTAACATGGTATCAAAGCACAGACAAGAGCTCAACATCGGTTCTTTCTCTCCAAACTCAGTTTTCGTGATCCACCCTGAGTTTGAGGTGTGTGTTAGAGATATATGTGTACTTTATATTTTCCTATTGCACAAGGGTGCTTCTGCATATTGTACATATACATATGGTGGCCTTCAACCCTCTTCTCTCAATACAAGCAGCATTTCAACACCGGGCACCTGACCGACTTGCACACCTAGGACTTAAATTCATGCCTGCTTCCTCTTCTGGGACCAAGCTGTGAAGTTTATCGACCACCTTCTCATATCCTGTGTGTTTGTGCGACAGTTCTGGTTTATCTTCTTGTGGAATGTCAGGATCCAAATCCTTTGTTTACAGCCAGGTGAAAAGTTCTTCTGATGACTGGTGGGCTAGAGTCGAAGGTTTGGTGGGTAGTCAAGTTTGAAAAGGCCTCAATTCTGTTATCATTTTTGGGTGCTTGGTTGATTTGGAAACACCACAATAGGTGTGTGTTTGATGGTCCTGTTCCTAGCATAGCTGCAATCATGACACTCGCTTTTGAGGAACTGCATCTCTGGGGTTTAGCCAGGGCTCGAGCAATTTCTAATCTTCTTGCCCTTGCAGCCGAAGGTTGTTACTTTGTGGTCTAGTCTTAGCTCTAAGTTGTTTTGTTTTTAGGTCAAAGTGCTACTATCTTTCCTTCTCTCTTGGTTATTTGTGGGTCTGTTCTTCTAAGGGTTTTATTCCCCTTGTTAATATCATGGTATACAACTCTCCTGCGTGTTGTCGGAAAAAAAAGATAGGAGATAGATCTTTGGAAAGAAGGGGGAGGAAGAAGATTTAATTCATTATATACTTAATGAAACCACTGAATCCTGTTCCCATATATTATATGTGCTATGTATTGTAAAAGAGAATTCATCTGTTTGTTTCTTGTAAATTGTTCTGTAAGGGCCTTCTGTTTGCCTTTATTTTTTATGTGAATTGTGCCTCTAGATTTTGCATATTGTTGTCAGTAAAAAGATGATTTGAAAATGCATAATTTCTCCATGCATTATGCACCATATATATTTAACGTAGGCAGTTACTTTTTGGTAAATATATGACACTAGTTTTTTGTCCAGGGAATTTGAGCCAGTCCGTTTATTGGGGCTTCAGCTCCTTGGTAAACTTTTGACTGGGATTCCTTCTGAGAAGGAAGGAACGAAACTATTTGCTCTACCCTTAGGGCAGTCTAGACCCATCTCTGTAAACTTAACAACAGAAATAACAGCTGCACCTCAGTTGTTCTTGAATACAATGTCTGGAAGGCTATTCAAATTTCCACTATCAGATAATTTATGTGCCGCACTTTTCAGTGTTCTTAGTGTAACCAGTGCACAACAGGTTATTGTACTAACTTTATGTCGTATTTCTTTTTATCTTTTTTTTTTCTGTTTCACCAGTATTAACCGTATATATGATCTGCTGTTTTCTCTGTATAGGTTCCCCAGGAAAATTGTCAATCTGATCCATCAAGGGATAGAAATTGCAACCTTTTAAGCTTGCCACCCTTTTCCCTTCCTCAGATTTTGATCTGCATCTTTAGATTTATGCATTCTTGTAAAGATTCCTCAGCACGCACAAGAATCTTAAATCTTCTTCTTGGTTTGCTGGATTCAAACTCTTCAAACATTGAGGCATTAATGGTACGTACTATTTTATTCGGTCTATACTTGTTAATTATTGTGTGTTCTGTGTTGATCCTGGAATTTTTATCAGGAGCACAGTTGGAACTCTTGGCTTGAAACATCCACAGAGCTTGATGTATTCAAGGACTACAAATCAGTTTCTAAAGGCGAGCCTGATGATGTGAAGACAGATGAACTAAGTCTTGTGAGGAACTTGTATTCTTTGGTCCTTTCATACTACCTGCGCTTCGTTAGAGATGGTTGGCATCAACTTGACGATACTGCTAATTTTTTCCTCTTCAAAATGGACCAGGTTGGATGCTGTTTCATCCCTTTTTTTCTTTATGTGATAAGCTTGGTGGTGTATGTTGTTTTGCACTAATGATGATATTGTGATTCATTACCATGCAGGGACAGCTATCAAGTTCTGATTTGCTGAGGGACATACTTGATGATATTGCTGGGAGCCTGCTTCAGAAATCTGTGGAAGATAATATTTTCCTTTTACAACCTTGCTGTGATAATGTTTTACATTTTCTGAACCTTATACAAGAGCTGCTTGTCAGTCAAATGGGAATTAGGCTATTGGTATGCTTCTAAACATACTTGTATTGATTGAACAGAAAAATACATGCTAATACATACATGAGCTATATCTTCTTTTTTCTTTCGACAGTGCTAGACATGAGCAATATCTGTTCCTTTCTTCTGCAGTTTCTATCTCCCAGCATTTCGGAGGAATCTTCACATGATAACATATGGAAAGAAGATATTAAGTCAACAGTAAATGATATTTTAAATACCGAGAACAATGGTCACTGTATAAGGTACTAGTTCAAATCTGCATTCCTTGTTTCTAAATATGTGTTCAAACTTCAAACATTTAGTAATAGCTACATTTGAAATGGATCCTAAGCTAGGGTCATTAGTGCTGGAGCTGATACATGTGCTTTCTCTGGTCAAACTACCACTGCACAATGAACTATGTAGTCTACTAGTTTTTACAAATCTTTTGCCTGAAAAAAGGAACACTAGGGCAGCAAGTTAATGATTCTGTCCTTGCATTCACTCGCCTAGGTACTATATGATTTTCGTTGTTGCCCTTGTAAGATGTACAATTTTTTTCTCATAACGGAGTGCTCCCTCTGATTCCAAATGCTGGTCGTTTTATACTTGTGCATAAGGATTAAGGAAGTAGAGCAAATGATCTTAGTGCCCTTCAACTAAAATGTATTGCATTAACTTAAACACATGGTATTGTTAGTTGAACATTGAACATTGACACGCAAAATGAAGCTAACGACAGCCCTCTGGCTGGTTGGTTTGTTGTATTTTCTCTCTTTGTACAGGTTTTTGTTTTTTTAAATAAAATTTTACAGTGGAGGCTTCCCCTTCTGTATTTCCCATTAAAAAAAATGAAGCTAATGATTTAACCAGTGTGTTAGAGTTCAGTGAGTGCAAATTTGTTTTCCAGGATCTAGGTGGCCTAATATTGTCATATGAACATACACCATTTTTGTACCCTTCCATTTGGATTTAGTTTTGTGAAGTTTGCAAACTAGAAGTATCTGGGCACTGGCATTGCTGTTAATTACTGTGTTCAATCCCAGTTTGCTTTGGACTGCTTGCAGATTTTCTGATGTAAATAAAATCAGTAATGATTGGTGGAACTTCTTTGACAAGGTGTGGAGTATTATATGTAATTTGAATGGAAAAGGACCAAGCAAATTTATACCAAAGGATCCAAATGTTGAGGCTGCATCTTTGGGGCAAAGGGCACGTGGACTGGTGGAGTCTATGAATGTCTCTGCTGCTGAAAAGGCTGCTGTTGTATCTGGAGGTGGAGGTATTGGTACTGCGTTGGGTATAAAAA
Organism: Microstegium vimineum; assembly: GCA_022036555.1. Classification (NCBI taxonomy): domain Eukaryota; kingdom Viridiplantae; phylum Streptophyta; class Magnoliopsida; order Poales; family Poaceae; genus Microstegium; species Microstegium vimineum. The sequence goes on along the minus strand of CM039126.1, from coordinate 47,288,869 downwards.
TGAACAGATTTGCTGAGAAAACTACAACGTCAAGGGAAGAGATAATTCCAAGAATTTTCTTCCACCTTGTGATTCTGTACCTCTGCAAAGCTGGATTAGAGAATGCATCCAAGTGTGTTCAACAGTTCATGTCGTTGCTTCCGATTCTTCTTATTTCAGATGATGACCAAAGCAAAAATAAGTTGCACTTTTTGATATGGTATGTTTAATATTCTGAGCTCCCTCTGAATGTGTATGAAACATTCTCCTTATACTTTCTTTTATACAGGTCTTTATTAATTGTAAGATCTCAGTATGGGCAGCTTGACGATGGCGCTCGTTTCCATGTTTTTTCACACTTGATTCTTGAAACCATCATATATGGAAAATCCATGTTGGTCACTAATATCTTAGGAAGAGATGATTCCTTGGACACCAACAACAACAAGGAGACTGGATTCATCCTTAGCTTTATACAGAAGGATCGTGTTCTTGCCGCGGTTTGTTTCTTTGGCCTATTTTTATCTTTGTCTGGAATTGTTTTGTTAGCATGTACAAAATGAGAAGTTCATCACTTTATGAGGGTGTGTTTCAAGTTTTGTGCACTTGATCAATTCTGCTGCTTGTTCAACCCCACACCCACTCCAACCGATGATCAGCTTTATTGGTTTACAGGCTGCTAATGAGGTTAAGCACATGAAGGCTGTTCAGGCTGATCACTTAAAGAAGCTGCAGGAACTTCGCTTGAAGCTTAACGAGTGTTCTGCAATGGAGATACAGCTAGTGCAGGCCATTGAAGATGAGATACATTTTACTATCACTGCTGCCCTTTCAGCAGATGACAGTAGAAAAACAGCTTCTCAACTTGCTTTTCGTGAGGATCAGCAAATTATCACGGTAACTGAATCTTATATTTAACCAACACAAATGCTTGTTAAGGAGAAAATTTGTCATGCAGTAACTATTTGCTTTCTGTATCAGGATAAGTGGATACATATTTCCCGTGCTCTGATGGATGAGAGAGGACCATGGTCTGCTAACCCTTTTCCAAATGATGTTGTGACTCACTGGAAACTTGACAAGACAGAGGATAGATGGCGGCGGCGGTTCAAGCTCAAACGTAATTACAAATTTGATGAATGCTTATGCCAACCTTCACAGTCAAGGAATGAAAGTACAACGTCTTCAGCTGACCAACCGTACATCAGTGCCAAAATTCCTGAGAAAATGAAGCGATTCCTTCTTAAAGGAGTGCGGGGAATCACAGAGGACAGTAGTTATGAACCATTTGAAGACACTAACGATGCAAGTGAATCTTCCAAGAGTAATCCTATAGAGAACCAAAACCTGAATAATGCTGCAGATACCTCTGATCATCATGCTTCTGTACATCATAAAAAAGAACCATCATCTACTAATGGAGATAATGATTATACAAAGGTAAGAAAAAGCTTTAGTATAAATTTCAGCTGAAAGCAGAAAACAATTGTTGATTTCTTTTCATTGTCCATTTTGCAGGTGCTATGTTCAGTTCGTTGTGTTCTTGTAAACCCCAAGCGAAAATTAGCAGGACAATTGGATATCACACGAACTGTCATGCATTTTTCTTTTGAATTTTTGGTCGAAGGAACTGGAGGATCATCTGTTTTCAGCAAGTTTAAAGACAAAAAAGATTCAGACTGCAAGAACGAGCTGGGAGGTGTGGACAGACTTGATGGATGCCGAGACAGTATGATTGAAACCAATGGTGTTTTGATGCAAAACCAGTCTAACAAGATCAAACGTCACAGAAGGTGGAACATAACCAAGGTATCTCTCTCTCCTAGTCTTTCCTCTCACTTGCTCACTCTCTTAATCTCATTCCATACATGCTTACAGATAAAAGGAGTTCATTGGACACGCTACCTACTGCAATATACTGCAATGGAGATCTTCTTTGATGATTCAAGTGCACCGATATTTTTAAACTTTTCCTCCCAAAAGGATACTAAAAATGCTGGGTCTCTGTTAGTTTCTCTTAGGAATGAAGCTTTGTTCCCTAAAGGAAGTACTAAAGACAAAAATAATATCATTTCATTCGTCGACAGGCGAGTTGCACTTGAAATAGCTGAGAATGCCAGGGAAAGATGGAAAAGGAGGGAAATCAGTAACTTCGAGTATCTTGTGATTTTAAACACCCTTGCTGGAAGATCTTACAATGACCTAACTCAGTATCCTATATTTCCATGGATATTGGCTGATTACACCTCAGAAAAGCTTGATTTCAACAAGTCATCGACTTTTAGAGATCTTTCAAAACCAGTTGGTGTGTTGGATGAAAATCGCTTCAAGGTGTGGTTACTATTGCATACTTATTTGTATTTGTAGGCTATCATCACCTTATCATAACTTCATGTCAATAATTCATTATTGGGCAGGTTTTTGAAGATAGATATCTTAGTTTCTGTGACCCTGATATACCAAGGTTGAGCCTTAATTCATTTGTTTGTTTTTCTTTGTTGAGTTACTCTTTTTGCAATAACAGCCATGGTTGTTTCTTGCAGTTTTTATTATGGATCTCACTACTCTAGCATGGGAATCGTACTTCATTACCTGCTTAGGCTCGAACCATTTACAGCTCTGCATCTAAATTTTCAGGTTGTCACTTTGTTCATCATGGAAATTACTTATCATGCTTCCTTAAAATTCGAACACAAGCTCTTATTTTCAAAACATTATTCACGAATTTTTGAATAGATAATTTCTCTTGTAGTATTTCACCACAGTTCTAAAGAAGCAATCTTGTCATATTATTTTACATTATGCCATGATTTCTCCTGTCATATTTCACCACAGTTCAAAAGCGATCTTGTCATATTATTTACATTTATGCCTGTCTGACACTTGTGCAGGGTGGCAAGTTTGACCATGCAGACCGTTTGTTCCAGAGCATTGAGGGCGCTTACATAAATAGCTTATCAAGTACAAGTGATGTCAAAGAGCTTATTCCAGAATTCTTTTACATGCCCGAGTTTCTTGAAAATTCAAATTCATATCATCTTGGTGTTAAGCAGGATGGGGAACCTATAGGCAATGTTGCTTCTCCTCCATGGGCAAAGGTAATAGTTCCTCTCGATGTTAGTTATATTTGTCAGAATTCGTTGAGGATGAATTATTTGTCCACCAAGATAATTCTGTTGCTTTTCTAATGACAGTTCAGCTTTGTAACTGTTAGTAAAAATCTGTACTGCTCTTAGATACACAGGATATATCTAGCTTTCTCCATATAAAATAGACCTTCTCATGGAAGACATCCCAGGCTAATTTGCTTCACATAATTTTTTGTTTATATTCTGACTTTGAATGTCTTTGGTTTGTGTCAGAATTCGTTGAGGATGAATTATTTGTCCACCAAGATAATTCTGTTGCTTTTCTAATGACAGTTCAGCTTTGTAACTGTTAGTAAAAATCTGTACTGCTCTTAGATACACAGGATATATCTAGCTTTCTCCATATAAAATAGACTTTCTCATGGAAGACATCCCAGGCTAATTTGCTTCACATAATTTTTTGTTTATATTCTGACTTTGAATGTCTTTGGTTTGCAAATTCAACCCTAATAAGTTTAGCATTGCAAAGAACTACTTCTGCATACTGTTATGTTAGCCCAGCTTCATATCATTCATTGTCCATTTTGAAGGTGATGACATTATGTTTCCTGCATTTGGGAAAAAACTGTGAATGGTACTCCATATCCCATTGCTTCATCATTCTATGAAATTCTTTTACATACCTGAGTTTCACATACATGCTACATTTCATATCCCATCTAATATTTTACTTGTGTTGTATGATTATTAATCCATACAAAATTGTAGGGTTCGCCTGAAGAATTCATCCACATCAACAGAGAAGCCCTTGAAAGTGAATATGTGAGTTCTAATCTCCATAACTGGATTGACCTCATATTTGGTTACAAGCAGCGTGGGCAGCCGGCTGTTGAGGTGCAACTGTGTTGCTATTTCCATCATCATTAAAATACTATCGGTAAAATATTAGCTAACTCGTGCATATATTTTGGATAGGCAGCAAACATATTTTACTACGTGACATATGAAGGTGCAGTTGATCTGGAAAATATGGATGACATGTTACAGAAATCTGCTATTGAGGATCAGATTGCGAATTTTGGACAGACACCAATCCAGATTTTCCGGATGAAACATCCAAGAAGAGGACCTCCCATCCCAATTGCTCATCCACTGTATTTCGCACCACAGTCGATAACATTAACTTCAAGTGTTTGTAGTACAGTCAGCCACATGTGTGCTATACTATTTATAGGTTTGTTGGAGAACACTGTTGTATTGATGAATGAGGGACTCATATTGTCAGTAAAGTTGTGGTTGACAACACAGCTGCAGTCAGGTGGAAATTTCACATATTCTGGACCACAGGTTCTTCTTGACTAAAGGCTAAATGTTAAAGACATTGGTATCCCAGTTACTTTTTGTTTATTACATTTGCTCTTTTTTTTGTAGGAACATTTATTTGAAATCGGTTCAGATGTTATCTCTCCTTGTAAAATTGGCACTTTCCTTGCTGAAAACGTCAAGTTTGGAAGACAATGCTTAGCAACAATGCAAAATAGTTGCGATAATTATTTGATTTTATGTGGAAACTGGGAGAACAGTTTCCAAATAATTTCTCTTAGTGATGGAAGAATTATGCAGAGCATCAGGCAACATAAAGATGTTGTTAGCTGTGTTGCAGGTATTTAAGACATTTAATGAGTTTGTGCTTATCCATTTTCTTTCAAACTTTCCTGAATTAAGCTACTAGATTTTGGCTGTTAGCAAAAATAACTGTATTTAAATGAAGAATTTCCAATAAAGATACAGATCCCTTTTTCAGGCTTAAGCCCCTTGAAAAGGACAGTAGCGAGTTGATGTCTCCTTATTGTTGTTTTGGCATGTAGTATAAGAGAACTTCTATTTCTGAATATAGTCTATTGGCCACTGCATATAACATGGTGCAGCCAGACCATTTGTATATTTTCAGTACGGTGATGATATCTACTTAGATATTTCCTGGGTAAGGCAGCTCAGCTAGGTTGCCTTTTTTCTGTCTTTATTATGTTTCCTGCATTTTGAAAGAAAAAAAAAACTGTGAATGGTAATATCACACTTCTTCATCATTGTATGAAATTATCTGCCGTATTTTCCTTTTTTTGTCGATATAAATAAGGCAAAACAAACTTTTTATGCTGCAGTTTCGTCTGATGGAAACGTGGTTGCCACTGGTAGTTATGACACAACTGTTATGATCTGGCATGCATTTCGAGGAAGACCAATTGATAAGAAAATGAGGGGTGCCAATTTTGAACTTTCAGAAAAGGAACATGTTATAGTGGAAAGGCCTGTTCATATCTTATGTGGTCATGATGACATCATAACATGCTTATTTGTTAGCACTGAACTTGACATTGTAATCAGTGGTTCAAAAGATGGGACTTGTATCTTTCATACACTGCGTGATGGGAGATATGTTCGGTCCATCCAGCATCCTTCTGGTGTTGGTTTATCAAAACTGGTAGCATCACAGCATGGGAGGGTGGTATTATATTCTGAGAATGACCTCTCCTTGCACATGTACTCCATCAATGGACGACATATTTCTTCTTCAGCAACCCTTGGACGTCTCAATTGCATAGAACTTAGTTGTTGTGGTGATTTCATTGTTTGTGCTGGCGAGCTTGGACAAATAGTCTTACGCTCAATGCATTCTCTTGGTATTGTTTGGAGGTATGATGGAACTGGGAAGACAATTACTTCCCTAGCTGTGACTCCTGAGGAGTGCATCCTAGCAGGAACCAAGAATGGTAGACTGCTGGTATTTTCAATAGAAACTCCTCTCCTTCGCAGGGGGAGCATGCAACGAAATAGAATAAAGCCTTCCACAGCTGGTTAAGTCATCGGCTGCAAGATATCCACCAAATGTAAAAAATGACCGCTTCATGCTGTAGGCATAAGGTGTGTCAAGTCTTAAACTTAGTTGCTTTTCTTATTGTTTTGATCAGCAGGGCCTTTTTTTGTAGCTTTTCCTTTGATGCTATAAATGTCGTACACCATAATTATGTTTTTTTATTTACCTTGTTATGTTTTAGTGACCTGTAGAACTAATCCTGTGGTCATCTCATGCACCTGCATGATAAACTGCACTCACTGTTAAGTGCTAACTGTTTATAATGTAGGCCAAGGCAATTTTTAGATATCTTTGCATGTTTTATCAGGAACTATTAAGATTGTAGTAACCAAATGTTGCCTCCTTTGTCTGTCCTATGATTTCTACAAGAATGTTTTTTTTTCCTGTAGGATGTCCCCCCATTAGATAGAAAGCCAGATGGTCTTGCAGAGTAGAGACGGGAAAGGGACATATTACGACTTGGGGCACGACCTTACAAGTTAAGCATATGAGCATGACGAATTGTGTGAGCTAGCTATACTCTTTTGCGAAATATTGAACAAGAAAAGCAACTAGAAAGCATTTAGTTAGAGTTAGTGATGTTTTAATATTACGTAGTGAACTAGATCTGTGTTATGTTTGGTAATTCAGAAAGGTATTTGACCTATCAGATCCAAAAATGCCATGTTCGGTTTGGTTCTAGACTTTGTGTAAAACATTTTTTTCGTCCTGGAGTCACTAGTAATAATCTGCCAAGTTCATCTTATATACTCGGGACAACTTAGCTCAAGCAAGCTGCTGTTACCTTTTCTTTTGTTTGCTGAAAGTACTAAGTGCTTAATTTCCTTCGAACTCTGTGCAGGTCATTACCAGCTTATCGAACTGTTCTCAGGACCATGTAGTCTGTACATAATGAAGCACACTTTTGTCATTTGCGAACACTACCTAAATCGAAGCTGGCATTCAGGAACGAGGATTGGCAAGATATCAAACTGGTGATGGTCCTTGATCGCTCAATCTGACAATATATCGAACCAATGCCGGGAACACTGGTTAGCCCTAGGTCCATAGTTGATTTAAGGCTAAGGGTAGACGCAAAGCATCTTCACTTCTTAGCCTCCACTTGATAGGCACTGACATCTATCACAATTTTATTGTAGTATTTCACTTGGTTGGTGGAGGGGTTAGGTTCCGTGCGACAGTTTGTCTTTGTGCAGTATATATATTGCTAGATTCCAGTGCTTTTGTAATACCAAGCTATGAATTTTTAATGTACAATCTAAACGGTTTTACTAGAAAGCATCTTGTGATACACCAGCTGCCTTCATCTATATATTGATAAAGCTGTATTTCCAAATCATTATGGACTTTCGGCTCACATGTACTATCTGATTCGGTTGATTGGTTCAAATTATGGTAATGCACGCGTGCAGTGTGTTAATTAGTGTTATGAGATCCGGTATACTGTGCCTTGTGCTAGCTGCTTCAGCAGGAGAGCACCCATCACATTCACTTGCAGATGGAAAACAGGCGTCGCCTGAGGCCTGATGCCAGATTTCGGCGCGAGCCAGCTAGCTAGTTCCGAATCTGTTGATTCTGTTCGGGAGCGCATGGCCACCATCCATTTTCCATGCCTCTTTGGTTACTGAAAGTACAGTAATACTCCCTCCTTACTCATCCGTACTAAAAAAAAGTTATCGTTTAGAACAAGATTTTAGTTAAACATTGAGAATATAAATCATGAATAATTTGTAAGTTGTTGAGTTTGAAAATATAAAAATCATATCAATAGATTTGTCTTGAAAAATATTTTTATAAAAATATACATATATTATATTTCAATAAATATTTTTCAAAAAATAAGTGGTCAAAGTTATATTTTGGAGACCGTGTCATTTTTTAAAATGACAAACTTTTTGAGTATGGAGGGAATATGCTTTGAACAAAACCTGCCTTATTTGGAAAACTACGTAATAGTCGGGACCCGTGGCCTATCAGCATGAAGGTAGTGTCATTGGCCAATGGCCTCATGGGTTTGTGCACGTAGACTTTGGCCCTGTTTGGATCACTCTAGCTCGGCTAGAGTTAGGGGTTAGAGTTAGTTTGTAAACTAGCTCAAACTAGCTATAGCTAAAGAGGTGTTTGGATTCAAGGCTAGTTTGAGCTAGTTTGATAATAAATTATTTTTACAAATCATCCAAATATATCCATGTGGGATCTTATTTTAAAGTATTTATGGTAACGAATTCAATGGTTTAATCAGAATTTTATTTGGATGTTTGGTTTGTTAGTTATAATATTTTTTATAGTTGCATATGAGGTGGGTCCCATGTTCCACCACAACCAGCTCAAACTAGCCCAAATAATCACCTCTTTGGGGTGCTAGCTTTTTGGGATGAGCTAGTTGCAACTAGCCCAATCTAGCTTTCATGTTCGGATACTTTTGGGCTAGTTAGGTGCAAACTAGACCAAACTGGCTTTAGCCCTAGGATCCAAACAGAACATTTGTTAACGATTACTTGTAGGCTTATATAGCAGCTTTAGACTCTAGTTGTTATCAGTCATGGAATCGAATGCAACTTAGACTCCAGCAGTGTGTCATGGAATCGAATCATGGGTGAAAACTGAAAAGGCGAAGCATGCATGTGTAGCGATGATCAATTCGTATGTTTTAGACTCAAAACTCATATGTTTTTTGAGAGAGGGTCTTGCGCCCCTACTGAAATTTATTAAAAGTCAAAAGTAGACACAACAACACAGAAGTTCAGAGCAAGAGGAAAAAAAGAAGAGAGGGAACAAAGAAGAACCTAATTACAGCAACTCATCTAACCGTGAGCTAATCTCAGGGAAATATTTTTTCTTTGTACGAAACAGAGCATCTCAGCCAAGCTAGAACAATTTTTTACTTGATTTTCTTCTTGTTCTAGTGGAGCGGTGGGTCTCGTGTACTGAACATCACAAGGCGAGCATCACCCTACAGCTTCTCTGAATGTATGAGTTTTTTTTTCTTAAACCTGTTTAATGCATGTCAAGAATCTCTTGAGACAAAGTAGCGGCAGATCGTGAAAAAGATAAGGACTGAAAGTAGTCTACAGTGACCGATAGCCAGGCTATCCGCTCATGTGGTTCGAATAAAAATAATTTAGGGTACGCATTTAATATTATTATTAGATAGATTATTAAATTTATTTTTATAATAAATCTATTTTAAAATATAAATGTTACATAAATTTTAAATAAATCTAATTAAATTTATGATATAAAATTATAAAAAATATTATTAAATTTACGATATAATGCAATACCTCGGGTATCAGGGGCGGCCGTGAAGCTTATTTGAGACCTCTGATTGGTTGTTTTTTGACCTACACCCCACTTGCATGCAAGTTTTTGGTAACGAGAGAAAATGAGTGGAAATTATTGAGCCAGCTAGCTGCATGCATGTGGTCATGGAATGCGAAAAGTATATCTACCCTATGGGGTCATGTCAAAAAATAACCAATAAAAACGCAAGAGTAAGCTCCACAACCCTTGGTAGGCAAGGATTTTTCGCTCTGAGCACTCACTAGCCAGTAGCTACTCTCCGTTGTTGCATGCATGTGGGCCGGGCCGCAGCTAACAGCGCCGGGAGTTTCCCTAACGGGCAAGTGTTTTATTACTTGCATACTAGGCAGCTGCCGTTTGTATAGAAGAAACTATCGAGAGCACGCCTAACAATAGGATGTAAGCACGCACACGTGCGCGCGCACGTGTGGCAGCAAAATACACGTGCGCGGCGCGCCCCAACCCAAGCAACACGACGGGTTTAAGCCGGCCATATCTCTTGCTCTTCATCATATAATACCCATCGCTTCCATCCCGTGGCCGTGCTCGCTCAGTTCGGATTCGTTCCTTGCTTTGTTCCTGGCCTCTCTTCTCTCCCAGCAGATTCCAATCGTGTCCAGCAGGGAGAAGAAGAGAGGACCAGCTGACAGCTAGCTACAAGGATCGAGATCAACTGATCATCGATGGCGGAGACCAACCAATCGGCCATGACGACGCCGACGACGAAGCCGATCAGCATGCAGACCGGAGATGCGGCGCCGGAGAGGCCGACGGTGGCGGGCCGTGGCATCGAGGCCACCGAGGAGCAGGCGAGGGCGATCATCTGCACGGCCAAGAGAGCGGTGGAGGAAGAGTCTAAGACGACCAAGACGACAGCTGACGGCGGTGCTGGCTCCGCCGCCGGAGAAAAACCGTCGTCGTCGTCGCCGCTGAAGAGGTCGCTCTAGTGCTTCCTGGAAGGCCGCCGGAAGAACAAGGCGACGTCGTCGTCTGCCGTAACTACTCGTCGTCGCCACCTCGAGACCTCCACAGCGTCGTCGTCGTCTAACTAACAGATGGCCGGTGTCCGGCCGGGAGCAGTCATATCATGTGTCGCTTCTCGATCGTCATCAGTTTTTGTTTCAAATCTTTATGTAAACTGATGCATCAAACATGTTGGGTGTATGGTGCAATGCAACGATTGATAAATGACCTGGTGCAGCCAAAATTTAATTTGGCAGAAATTAAATCCCCCTAGCTAGTAGATCGACGCGATATCACATTTTCATGGATGTTCGACCTATCTTCTACTCGTTCATGAATCTGCATGAAGCCTTTGTTCATATAAAAAACACATCGACTCGATATATATCTATCGATCTCGTTCTCGTCGAACAAGAGTATAGGTGAGATCATATCTTTTTAGGTCATCTCTAGTGGCCTCACTCATGGGATGAGCTTGGTTGGTAGCCCACAAATCAGATGCATGTCTATGAGTCGACTATAGAGAGGACAAAAAACCGAAATCTAGATAGAGTATAGTATCAATCAATGTTTGTATGTTAAGATAATAAAAAATAATATACAGTATGTACCATGAACCAAACACCCCTGTGTCATCTCCTCGACCGTTGGCAACTAGCCGTTGGTACTGCTAGTTGCAAGCTTGCAATTGAGATGTGTGCCTTTGTCTAGATGAGTGATTAATTGTCAAGGTGAATTGAGAAGCTTGCAGTTGAGTTAGTTTAGGTGTGTTAGGTTGTTTAGAAAGACTTGCTCCAAAAAACCACCGGATGGAGCATAAACCCTCCGTCCCGGAATACATGTCGTTTTAGCTTTCAAATTTTGTCCCACGAAGCAAGTCGTTTTAGCCTTCGGTCTCCACCTATAAAAGCTGCAGGCCTACCTTATTTTCTCGTATGCATCGTCCCAACTGAAATCTTTTACCTGAGAGGAGCACAGGACAGAGAAAGCGCGGGAATGGAGCGAGGAGTGGAGTAGGGGCATGCAACTTCTTTTACCAAGCTCCTTGGTAGTCGCGCCCAAACCCAAAACATCCTATATTCCGGGATGGAGGGAGTATGTGTATTGAATAGGCCCTACAACATTGTTTGTGATTTTGGTATTAAGGTCTCCTATGGAATGCATAAATTTTAGTAAAATTGTGAAAAAAAATAGGAAGATGGAAAAAAAATCCTACATTCCAAAAATGGCTTGAATGGTATTATGTATAGTCATTAAGACTAACATGCCACACATTTGTCATATCTTATTTATAAATTTTATTCCCGTTATTAAAACATGTCACAATAAGGCATATGATCTTCAAGTGGGCCAACCCAGAAACGCATATATAAGATATAGGATCCAAACTATTGGGTTAATTTCTGGGAGATTATATTTTGAAACCTATAAATCCTCTTCCCAAAACAAACTAAAAGATATACATTAATTGAACGGCATTGAAATGTGATATCTCGCAGGATCTCAATGAGCCCCTTTTGGACTGTCTTTTTTTTAAAAAAAATCCCTTTTAGTACTACACATATATCCTTTGCTAGAACTGAGCTGTCGTCGTCGTCGCCCAAATCAGAGACACGCGCTAGCTAGCAATATGCAAGCTAGCTCTAGCTCGATGGGCCATTCCCATCACTAGAACCTAATTAATCCGATAGATCAACCAGCTAGGTAGTGCACTGTTGAGAGCTCTATGTATCTACAGTAAATCTCTGTCAGTTTCAGCACGTGCTCCTCATGTAGTCATGTGGATGTGGTGGTTCTAATCGATCTGCAGAGATTTGGCCGACCCGGCCACACTGTGTTTCGCTTTCGCATGCACTGGTATGTACAGTAAGTACTTACCGGTTGTAGCATGTGTGGTGGGCCCAGACCTGTCACGTGACAGCGACGGGAGACTTTCCCAAACTGGCAAGTACTACGTGTGTGCTGTACATTGGCCATTGCACAAACGGAAACGGTCTGATCGAAGCACGCCTAACATTGCAATAACATTAGCTGGACGCACACGCCGCGCGCAAAACGAAGCCATAGGGTATATGCGCGCGTGCACGCACGGCGTGCACGTGTGGCAGCAAAACGCACACGTGCGGGGGTGGCGTGCGTGCGGTCCCCAAACCGAACCCAACAAGCAGCAGGTGGAGACGGCCGGCGGCGGGTTTAAAAGCACGGGCGCCGGCCTGCCATCGTCTCTTCGTCTCCCATCGCTAGCTTCCCGTGCTGCTTGTTTGTTCCCTCTCTTCTCGATCTCCCAGATTCTAATCGTAAGATCGAAAGATACTAGCAGCTAGCTAGCAGATACCAACTCAACCAATCGTGTGCCATGGCGACGAATCCGAGCATGCAGAGCGAGTCTGCTGCGATGGCGGAGAAGAAGAAGAAGTCGGCGGCGGTGGGCCGTGCCGTCGACGTCGAGGCCACCGATGAGCAGGCGAGGGCGATCATCGCCACGGCCAAGAGGGCGGTGGTGGAGGAGGCCAAGACCCAGAAGACGAGAGCGGACAGCGGCGCCGGGAAACCGTCGGCGTCGGTGGCGTCGCTGAAGAGGTCGCTCGAGTGCTTCCTGCAAGGCCGGAAGAACAAGAACAACTCGCCGCCGCCGTCGTCTGCCGCGCAACTCGCCGTCGCCATCTCGATACGTACCTCCACCGCGTCTTCGTCTTCGTCTTCGTCGTCTAATTAACAGAACTAGATAGATAGATGATGGGCAGCCGGAATTTGTCGTCCTCGCTCTCTTCTCGATCGATCGTCACCTGTTTTTTCTGCTTCATGAATCATGTGTGTACGTCTTTCTGCAAACAGATGCGTACGTTATTCAGAGTTTTTGCTACTAGCTGGTGGTATATGCTGGGTACAGTGCAATGCAACGATTGAATGAATGACGTGGCGCATGTAGCCGGAATTCAACGAAATTAAAATATCCCTAGAGTTATCACTTTTACATGCATATGGATGTTGTCGTTAGTTAGACCTATATCTGCAGCTTGTTCTGTCGTTCATGGCTCTGCCTAATTTGTTTTCACGTATAAACGCATCAAATCTGTACTGATCGATCTTGTTGAAGATGGATCATATCTTATTACTTCTTTCGTTCTAAATTATAAATTATTTTAACTTTTTTGATATATACATTTTGATATGTATCTAGACATGTATTGCATTAGATACATAGCAAATTGATGTATCGAGTAGTTATTAGGCTATCTAATGAGTCCGATGCATGCCTATGACTCCATCCATACTGACAAAAAATCCACTCGATCTATAGTATTATTAGTCAGTATAGGACAATAAAAAAATAACATATATGTAATGAACCAAATTAAACAATGACCATCCTTCTCTCTCGATCGATCATTGGCAACTATGCCAACTATATCTGTTGTTTTAGGCTCTCTCTCTATATATATTTATTTATATTATTTACTTTTAAAAAAATATACATTTGTATGTGTACATACCCTACTTCTAGAAGCAAACAAATAATACAACCTGTAAAAAACAAAATATTTTTTAGTGGAATAAAAAACAAGCATATACAACAAGTGCTTGACTCTCATCTCTATTTCACAAACAAAAGCATATGGGACCATATTCAGCGCTATCTTCACAAGCCAGCTGAAATCTTTAACCTCAAGCCTATAATAACTAAAGTAACAACCTTTCCCTCCACCTCAAATAACATTTCACACATCTATCATCCAAGTGACATGGTACCACTAGAGATGATTAGTCATCCCAATTGACATGCTACATCCGAGTGAGTAGCCTCATCGCCAGTATTACTACCTTAGGTTATTACTATTGAAATAGAATCTTAGCATCGTGCCTATGGTGTTGGTCACATACTCATGCCACGAACGTAGAGTAAATTGTAGTATCTCATGGACACTACAAGAACCGTTGAAAATTTAGCATTGTGGCCGTGTTTTTGCTAGATTATTTTCCCTAAAAATGATGATTTAATGGTTGTAACTTGCTAAATTCGCGTCCATCTTTTAACCAAATAGAATCCGATAGCATCTTGGTTTCAATCTTTTTCAACAAACCATGTCTCAAGTCCTAGTACGTTATTATAAAAAAAAAATCAAATCCTCCTCGAGGGCAGTGAGAAGGGTACGGTGAACGTGGGTGAATATATGGGGTGGTCTTAGAAAGCATCTAGATAGAGCCATTGTTTGCTCAAATGAAACTGCATTACCTTTATTTTCTTAATCGTTGGTCCCCACTCCTTTGCATTGTCCTTTCACATTACTGGCTGCAAATGCGTCCATTTCCAAAGCTTGCACCCCTTTGTGTTTGAAACCTTTAATTTGTAGCTTCCGAAGTTTGCGGCACATGTATCATCCAAAACTAGCTAGACCTTATCTTGCAATAGGTACTCTCTTAAAAGTATGGATCATATTTGTTTGAAAATGTATTATGTGGATATGTATCACATAAAGGATTGTAGGACTTACGTCCTATTTAGATCCCATGGGCTAACACCTAGTTGCTAATTTTTAGCCCTTGAGGATATCCAAACAGAAGGACTAATGGGTGAAAAGTTTAGCCAAATACTCAATTAGTCGTTAGTTCACTAGTCCTTCAAATCCAGCTAACAAGGGCTAAAAGTGCCATAGATATCAAAAAGTCATCTCTATCCTCTATTCTCTCTCCTCTCCCATCTGTGTCCTGCCTAGCTCCATGGTCTCGCCAATGTGCCCCTTTATCTCTCATCTCCCTTTCTCTCCTTGGTCGACAGGCGGCACTGATGGTAGTGGCGTGAGTCCAATGCCTGCTGCCGCCTTCACCACTCCCATGGCTCAACTCAATTATGCTCGATAGTGGTCGCGTTGGTCATCCATCCAGTCATCTTAGTCGTCGATCTAGCCTCCTCGATCATTGATCCAATCGCCTTAGACCTTTGGTTGCCTCGACTCTGACCTTGACGCATCCTTGGCCACCTCTGCGATCTAACTCTTTGCAATGACCCTACTCTTCATCGTGACTTGCGCTCCACCATGGCCATCCCTTATGCTCAGTCGTGGCCTCAAGTCTCCAATCGCTGACTGCGACAAAGTGGAGACGTCGATGGCCATGATGAAGTGGAGGTGTTGGTTACCTTTATGGAGAGAGAGAAAGGGAGATGCAATAGAGAGATTGTCATTGTTTGGGAGAGTGAAGGAGAGAGAAAGTTAGGGGTATCCTAGTACATCTAGAGATATATGGAGTTATTAGCTATGGATCGAAACATACAAGGGTTAACAACTAATTTGCTAATTTTTAGCTAACTAAATTTAGCCATAGTATATTTCTACAATCATGTTATGATATTAATATATCACACAGAATAACCATTATTGTCTTGTTGGTGAATAATAAATAGACTAGCGATGTATAGATACCAATGTATATACAAGCTATACCAATCTATACACATAATATAAAAGTGAGTCCCATGGACGTAAACGTCTCTACATGCAAGCTATTCACATGAATAGCTCACTAGCATACTTTTTAATATATTTTTTTTGTTCATACCACGTCATCAAGTCACATATCCACTAAGGCCTTCCGCGGTGTGAGCTTCAAGTGATGCCTCAAATAGAAAGAGAAGATTGGGGCACTACTTCACACACCGCAACTCCCGGTGCTCCAAAATGCCATTGCCAAAAAAACGGAGAGCAATGAATGTACAAGCATCGGTGCCAGCTGATTAAAGAAGTTTAAAACCTGCGTGCCTCTTCCCTGCCAACCACAGATCTGATGTCCTTTACCATTCTTGATTGATTTTTATCTAGTGGGTCCCATTAGTGATGCTTATTTCTACACCACACTACAACATAAAAAGCTTAGTGCGCTTTCTTGATTGTTGGGCCCATTATTTTTTGGACATCGCTTACACACTGGAGAAGACCTAAGGCCTTATTTGGTATAGTTCTAGGGGCGGAGCCAGACTTTTCTAGGATCGGTCGACCTCAATGAAATCTTGTAATTCCTTAATAAATCTTTTGCATCTCTAACTTAAGTCCATCATTCTAATGGAGTTGACCTCTATGCCATTTCTGCCTAGCTTCACCCCATAGCTCTTAGTGATGCGTCTTCTCTTGGTAATCCTTGTAGCAACACAGTTTACCACTATAGCATGGAGTTGTATTAAGCATCAAAATGAAAAATGAACTAAGAGAGATGCAGAGTACATGATTTCTAGCTTCTCCAGCTCTAGCTCCTCTAGCTCTAGCTCCTCCATACTACAGTCTTGCTAAAGATGAAGGAGGCGAAGCAGGTAGAAGCTGCACCAAACATTTCAACATGCATTTTATTGTCCTCATCAATGAGACACACTATCTATTTACGATAGTTTATCTATTTCGATCTGCAGATAAGCGTGCAGCCCGTGGGCCGGAGGCACGGCCCAAAGCACGGTGAATTGGCCCGGCCCGAGCACGACACGGCCCGGTCAGCAAACGTGCTCGTGCCGGCCCACGACACGTAGCAGGCCGTGCTTGGGCCGCACCCCAGGCACGCGGGCTGGCACGGTACGGCCCGGTAAATAGATAAGGCCTGCTAAAGACCCGTAAAAAGAAAACCCTAATTCCCTTCCTAGCTGCTGGAGTTTGAGGCCGAGAGCGCATCGCCTGCCGCCCCCATCCCGCGACGCCCCTTCCCCCTCGCGAGTCGCGACGCCCCTCCCGCCCCGTTCCCTCGAAGCGCTGTCGGGCGACAGGCGAGCGCGCCGCCCCTCCAGCCTCCTCCTCCCGCGAGCGTGGCGCTCCTCCGGCCCTCCCCTTCCTCGCATCGGAGATCGCGCGGCTTCTGCTCGGCGGCGAGCATGCAGGCTGCTGAAGGCGTGCGCCGCGGCGACGACAGCGGTGGCGGCACCCCGACCTCCCGAGTCCCGGCTCCCCTTCCCTCTCCTCCTGCACGACCTTCTCCTTGCGGCGAACACGCCGTGAGCGGCGGCGACGCAGCCGTGGCCTCCCGGCTCCTCTTCCCTCTCTCATTCTGTCTCAACAGGCCGTGGGCCGGCATGGCCCGTAATTTGGGCCATGCTTTTTGGGCCGGCCCGGCACGGAAAGTGGCCCGTCAAGCCGTGCCTGGGCCGTCGGCCAGGCACGAAGGCCCAAGGAGGCACGGCCCGGCAGCACGTGGGTCTTTCGTGCCCGTGCCATGCCGGGTCGGGCCGGCCCGTTGCTCATCTTGCAGGTCATCTAATTTCCATTTCATATCATCCACGATCTTGGCAGCAACGCGCACGAGCATTCTAGTAATAATTATTTTTTTAGATCACGCCGACGGCATTGCAAAATAATATCTCGCGCGATCTCGAATTTCTTTTTAGATCCTTGCTAGAATCTTTGGTGACGTATGCGCTAGCTATAGCAAGCTAGTTAGATATATGTTGAACACCAAATCTAGTGTCATTAATACAGAGCCACCCAGTGACGTAGCCAGGATTTTAATTTAGGGTGGTCTAGTTCAATATTTTTTTTTAATAATATACTTCCGTTAACATGTCAACAAACATCTTCGATTTTTTGCTACAACACACTGGGAAGCTAGAATCAATGAAACAAAAAAAATAATGATTTCAATGAATCCGGATTCATTTTAAGAGAAAAAAATAACTTTTTATTCTAGTGTACGAAGGAGCTGACATCAAAGTCGAACAAATATCCATCAAATAAGGTCTAAATATATAATGCAAAAATACAATTTAATAAAACATAAGACAAATATACTTTAAATGTCTTACAAGTATTTTTAAAATAAAAAATATTTAAAATCTAAATATTTATATACTTTTGCTCAAATTTCGGGCCACGGACCACCCTCTACCTACGCCCCTGGAGCCACCACTAAATCTTTTTTCACAACGTGCTCCTCGTGTTCGTTCTAATATAACCCGTGATTTGTTCAAGCCAGCACGCAGTCTAGTCCCAGGCTAGCTAATTGCCTGTTTGAGTATGTGGGTCCCGAGCTGACAGGGACTTGCCAAAACCTGTAAGTGCGTGGCAAGTCTTGTAACGATAAACCACGCATGCAAAAGAAGATACGCACACCAAACATAGGAGAGATCGAGCAACGCGCACGTGCGTGCCAACCCAAGCAGGAGCCCGGCCGGGTTTAAGAGCACGCCGGCCGGCCGGCTCTCCTATCGCCTCATCATTCGACCACATTCTTGCTTCTTCTTTCTGATCGATCAAGAGCACAGCAGAGGCGTCGATCGGTCAGTCGATCAAGCAGGCCGAACCAGACATGAAGCGGGGCGTTGCGGCGGCAACCATCGGCGGGTTGACGCCGGCGCCGGAGAAGACCACCGTGGAGCAGGCGAGAGCGATCATGTGCACGGCGTGGAGGGCCGTGGAGGCGGCGGAGGCCAAGAGAGGGGACGACGATGATGGTGGCGCGGCGCCGGGCCTGTCGATGAAGAAGTCGATCCAGTGGTTCCTGGAATGCCGCAAGAACAGGCAGGCCATGGCCGCCGCAGCCACCGGCGCCGGGATCCATCGCCAGCTCGAGGACGACGACTCCACGTCGTCGTCTAAGTACTAAAATTGGCGGCCGATGTAGTTCTTCAGGTCGAGTACATTGTGCGAGCTCTCCCTGCATATTTGTCATCACTTTTTTTTTATTGTACAAACAAGATTTGTCATCACTGGGCACAAGCCCTGCTTCTTCCTCGTCGAATTCTTTCGTGTCTTGTGTTGCAACTGTTTCCTTGTACTACGTATACGTTGCAAGATTCGTTAATTAACACCCGGAACGGATATCTTTAGTGACATACTTGTTTCGATAAATGAAAAACCTTTTTTTGGCTTTTTTTACTTTGCATATAAGTGAACTTTTTTATATCCAATTTTCAACCAAAAGTATCAACCTAATTAAATTATGATATATGAATCATTTTAACTCAAAGATGAGAACTTTGTTTGCAGTACGTGATGTTTCGAAGGAAGGGTTTAATTTAAAGTGTTACATGTCACGCATGTCACAAATTATGATGCTCAATTTTATTTTGCTTCAAATGGTTGATATGTAGGAAACTACTCCAAGTGGATTCGTGCCCATTTTTAGAGCCTAGTATTGGTACAGCTTCACTCAGTGATTCTTAGATCTAACACTCCTTGATTCTTTATTAGATTGATTTTAGTTGATTCTGGTAGGGGCATGGGATAATTGATCCTGTTGTGACTTTTGTGGAGATTGAATAGGGAACAACGGGTTTTTTAGCTCTCATATTTCAGTATAATGGAGAAGTGGTTCTTGTTTGCATCCTACCAGAATTTGTTCAGTTTTTGTTGTTTAGATGAGAAGGAGTAGTGTATGTAGTTCTCATATAGAATCTGTTCAAGGAGCACTACCAAACATTGAAGAGATTGTTGGTAGATTTCCCAAAAAATCAACATGGCATATGGCTTGGCAAAATTGACACTTGAATCTTCTCTCTCCTACCAAGCATTGATTTTTTGCCAATATTTTAAGAGAAGATTCAAGTGTCAATTTTGCTCTTAAAATCCTAGACACATTTGCTTTAACTCGTATGATCATAGAAAGCTCCAAGATTTATCCAATAGTTGTGTATGAGTTCTAATTTATGTTGAGATCAGACTCTGCACCAAGACATGATATAATTTATATGTTGGCTTACTTTGCCAAGCACTGTAGATGCGACTTCTGATTGAGCCACCTACGCCCAAAAGTCCTGTTGTTGCTAAAAATCTATTTTGTAATAGTGGTTTAAACCATAGAACTTGGGTTGTTGCACCCTTATATCTTGGTGAGTTGGAGCACTTGAGGTCTTCATGAAAGCATGGTGGCCTTCCAAGCGGTGATTCTCCGTTCTCGGTGTGGAGAGGCATAGTATCGGGTGTGGGGGGACAAAGAGACCCCTTCATCATGTTAGAAGCTTTGTAGTGTAGTACACAATGTCAAGGTGATCAAAAGATCTAAATGGAGATGGTGAGACTTACTAACTCACATCACTAGCCTTTTGTTGGTGGATTCCTTTTGTGGGAAATTCAATGGTGACTGTGACTCTACGAGAGATTTGACGACCTATAGAGCTTAGAGCTCCAACGTGAAACGGGAGTTGTGATTTGGCAACCGATAGAATATATTATTGCATCTTCAAGAGTTCATCCTCTCTATGCTTAGCACTTTGCTTGCCAAGTATGTGACTTTTACTTCTCTAAACTAGCTATAGACTAGTTGATGTGATTGACTCTATGTAGGTTATTGTAAAACTATTTTGGGTTGGGAGTAAGTAAGAGCATGCTACAAAGAATAATTAAACCTTAAGTGTACATGCATCCTAGTAAAGTATGGTTTTTATAGGGTCGTCGGTAGCTAAAAACCGTTCCAACAAATTAGTGACAATTAAGTACATACACACAACCACCACCAAGATAATTACATGGAATGCATGAATTCTCGTGAGAGTCACAACATATATATATATATATATACCGAGCATGCCCTTCTGCAATGTCTAAATATAATTGCTAATAAGGACACACACATACATACGTATATAAACTTTATTCATTATTTGTGTATATAGAGGCGAGAGAGAGAGAGAGAGAGAGAGAGAGAGAGAGAGGTGGGGAATTATTGGGGATCAAGATTCAAGGGTATACATATGTGTCCCGAGCGCACGCACAACAATAATTTAACCTCAACAACGACTCTGGTTCGCGCCGGCCACCGTAGAGGCGAAACGGTAGTTCAGGAGCTAGCAGCCGCCGCCCGCCACCGAAGCTGACGATGACGAAGAAGAAGCCCCACCCTGGACGAAGCAGCACCCGGAGGCCGCGACAACGTGCGCCATGCTGACGATGGAGATGTCCTCCTCGTCCTCGACGATGGTGTCGAGCTTGGCCGACCTCGGCGGGGCGACAGCGGGGACAAACTGCCACGGCGCAACCTCGGAGAAGAAGACGCCGCCCACCTGGATGCTCGCCATGCTGCTACAAGCTAGCAAGCTTCTCGATCGGCACTGGGCGCGCGGCAGTGTGTAGTAGTGAAACTTTGGAGGACAAGAGCTGAGCACATCCTAGTGATATACAGTAGCTGCTAGCTACCTTGTCGATGGAGGAGCGACCGGGCGGGCCGGCGTTTTATATAGCCGCGCCCCGGCGCTCTCGGTCGATTCTTTATCGGTGGTGCAGGGTGGGTGGTGGTTTCCACCCACTTGGCTGTCAGCTTGCATTGCAGTAGCGTTTGCAGCAGGGTATGTATATTATGGTGACCGGCCGGCGGGCCGGTGCAGGTATGCATGCATGTCGTACTCGATCGTCGTCGTCAGAGAGAGTGACATGCCGGCCGGGAATTGGTGGCGGAGCATGCATGCAACTGTGCGCGTGCGAGAGATGAATGTTCAGTCAGGCAGATCAGAAATCAGGATCTATATCATACATAAATCAGGATTCAATTCAGAAACCAGTCGTTTGCATGCATGTTCAGTCAGGGATGCACGCACATGGAGCCGTGCAGTGGTGTAGTGCCGCAGCAACAGCCAGAGCCAGCCAGGGCAACGCTCTGCTAGCTCTGTCCTACGCCATGCATGCGTTGTGCGCGGTTTCATTCCAGGTCTCTTCTTAGCTTGCTGGACTGGAGCGAGCTGGACGTACCCATCATATCAAGACTTGGTTTCCCGGTCTCTCTGGCCGGGCAGGGCTCTTGCTTGCCTCTTGCCTGGTGGTCTTGCATTGAGACGACGGCCGGCCGGGATCACACGACAGACGCGTGACGTCGGGCCTCGATCGATCTATCGCATTTACTGATTTAATTTACAGCAGCGACGACGTACGAGCTGAGGTCGCCGTCGCAGGCACAAAGGCGCCGCGCGCACGTCGGCGTGCCCCGCCGGCCCGCTCACGGCATCGTCCGCTGCGCGCGATGTCGCGGTCACAGGCCCGGCCGGCCGCAGCGGGCGGGCGGGCTGGCTGCGTCGTCGGAGCGCACGGAGCCGTGCAGCTGTGTGGACTCCGGCGGTCGGGAGGCGCGCGGGCGCGGCCGACAGCTGACAGCACCACCCCGGCCGGCCGTACCTCGATCGGGCTTGATCGATCGTTGGAGACGACGACGCAGGCGTGAAGGTGACGTGCCCACGGCCGTTCGACCGCGACGTTTTCGTGACACGGCGGGCGTTGAATTGGCAACCAGCAGGCGAGCGTTGGATTCATTTGGCGTCCACGCGTCGCACGAAGATGCTGCGTATGCAGCGCATGCGAAATACATACGCGATGCAGGAACACATTGTCCAAGAATCTAAATGGGCCGGCCATTTACTAAGCTACTACTATTGGGCTACTAGGCGAAATAGCTGACCACAAACATCTTCTCCATTTCCATTTGATGAGGAACGGAAAAAAAGTCCGTTTTTCTCCTTCAACTTTTACAAAAGTATGTTTTTCCTCTAAAAAACAAAAGTATATTTTTTCTTCCTAAACTCTAAAACCGGATAAAACACCTCCTTTAACTTTTGAAACCGTACATTTTACCTCTCTGACCTGTTATGAGCGGTTTATATCTTTTTTTTATTTGTTTCTGCTGGGTCATTAAAAAATCACAATCAAATACAAAAAAAAATATTAAAATATAAATTCTAATTTTGTTAGACTTCACATGAATATATCTATATAACAAACATATAATATGATATGCTTTAGTTTAGAATTTTTCTCTAGATTTAGATACTTTTTAATTAATTAGAATAATTCATAATTGTAGTTTCTATGGTCCAATTATGATGAAATTTTATGGTAGCCTATTATTGTATTACAGTGAAAATTTCATACTTATTGGATAATATATAAATTAGTTATATATTTATTTATATTTAACAAGTATAAACTCTAGATAAATCCATATGGTTTAAAGTAGATATATGTGCATCCAAACAATGTCATAAGGTATAAATAAAAACAAAGTTACCAAAATTATAAAATTTGTACCGTACCCAAAGTAGCAAACAAAACAGATATTCCCTCCGTTCCCGAAAAAAAAGTCGCTATAAGATGTGTGTCGATCAAACTTATTTAACTTTAACTAAATTTATACAAAATACGTATAACACTTATATCTCTAAATAAATTTATTATAAAATACATTTAATTAACCTATTCAATGGTACTAATTATATATAAAAATATTTATATTATTTTGTATTATATATAGTTGGTTCGAGTTAAAAAATTTGAGTTGTCAGAGAGTGAGAATTACTTTTTTCTTTTTTTTTTGAGGGAGGGAGTAGTTAAAGTTTCCCTCGTGGGCTTGGGCCTTTGCGTGCAGGAGCATTCCACCACCAGACGTGGCAGAACGGGCGCATCCACGTAACCCACCTCTACGCCACGGGTGGCGCCTCCATTCCAAGCCCACCCCAAACCGAGCCGAGCGGCGGCCGCCGCCTTCCCTTCCCTTGCCTTGCCTCCCTTTCCGTCTCTGACTTTTTCTCCAAGCTCATCTCGCTCCCCTCCCTCCCCCCGATCTCGGGAGCGGCCGAAGCATGTCCTGGCGTTGGGCTCTCGCGCGCCGCGTGGCCGCGCTGGCCGCGACCGGCGGCGGTGCCCAGGCGCAGAGGCTCCTGCCCACCTCGTCGGCCGCCGGCGGCACTGTCCTCCTGGGGCGGCACCACATACCCCTCGCCTCTCAGATTCGGAGCAAGGTCCACTCCCCCGTTCCCCTCCCGTACTTCACCCTCTGCAGCCGGTGCCTGCTGGCCGGCGTTGGCTGCCGGCCGAGCTGCTAGCCATCGCCCGCGGTGTGTTTGCGTCTATGCTGCGCCCCGGTAGAGACCGTGCTGGGTCGCATTCGCGCGACTTTGCCCTCACTGTTTAATACGCTGGCCTAGTCCCGTTAATCGCAAGGAATAGCAACCGGTCCTTCGTATGTGGCCACATATTATTCGTGGTAGTGGTACGGGAAAACTCTGGCTTTTCTGTTGTGCTGATACAGGCTCTGTACGTTTTGTATCGTTTAGTAGGTGGTTGGTTGCAGAGGAGCTGCTCTCGTGAGCTCCAGATGGTTGCATGATGCCCAATACCAGGTTCGCCAGGACGGGGCTTCCAGGGCTCAGGTAGTCAAGGCCTTATATCTCTGTAATAATTTGTTTTGTACTGCTCATCAACTGTGAAATGGCCACTCTTTCCATCAAAGGTTTAGGGTAGTTCATAATGAACAATTAAAGTATGAAATGATGGTCGACTTGTATAAATGCACTGCGTAAATCATTGGGCATCACATTATTCAGTTGACTGCGGCTAGTTACTATTACATCTCTTGTTTGTAGCACTGAGGGTATCTTTTTTTTCTAATGCACTGTCACTCGATCCATGGCTTCTCATCTTAAGCCTATCTTTTCATATGAGCAATCTTCTATAAGAGATTATAGACCCAGTATGATTCCTTTTCATAGATATGCTGTCCGTCCATCTCCAGATCAACAAAAAGGATAAAATGTCTGTCCATTGTTAATTCATAAAAAATCTTGTAATGCAACCAGGTACTACGATACTGTTACCAGTTTGACTAAGCTAACACGCAAACAACTTATTATGCTCTATAGATCATCTGAAACTTGTACAGGAAAAAAAAAAATTCTGTTCATCATCATGTAAACTATTTTATTTGATGTTCCCAGGGACCAAGTCTCTTGCCTTTTCAAGTAGTTGGCAATTTACCACCATGTTGTATGGAGTTGAAAGAAAGTTTAATACATATTGCTGCAATAAGGCTTTGGTGTTGTTTTGGCATGAATGAAAGATTATCTTATCTTAATCTGTTCTGGATTTAAACTCAGCTTTTTATTTTTTTTTGAAATGTGAAACCTAATTAAGGACAATATAATGTATCTATTATTTTCTTGACTGTAATATACTCTGAAGATTCTAATTTTCTTGTGTTCTCAGGAACAGCCAGATCCATTTGAATTAGTTGCCGATGAGCTATCACTTCTTGCAAATAGGTTACGATCCATGGTGGCTGCTGAGGTCAGTAAGCAGTTGATCCTGTTTACCAAAATCCCTCTAGTCATCTATGTAGTACTCCTGTGGACTACTAGTAGCAAAGATGATTTGATGCTTCATTGATCTAGTAGTGATATTTCATTCTCAGAGCCCTAAATTGCTTCGATGTTGCATTTTCAGGTCCCCAAACTGGCATCAGCAGCCGAGTACTTTTTCAAGGTGGGAGCAGAGGGAAAAAGATTTCGACCTACGGTAACTCAATTTTTGGAATATTTTGTGAACAATGACTACTTTATCATTTTATTCTTGGTTGTTGCCTTCTCTCTTCTTGACCTTTCATGTCTATAATGCTCTAATTTGTATTGGTAGGTTTTGTTGCTCATGGCATCAGCTCTGAAATTCCCTTTGTCAGAATCAACAGAAGGCGGAATTCTCAGTATATTGGCAGATAAACTCCGCACACGGCAACAGAACATTGCAGAGATAACTGAAATGATTCATGTTAGTATCGTTGCTATTATTCAGAGCCACACATTGCTATTCTATTTTTTTTCACTCAATCTTTTATCTTCTGCAGGTCGCAAGCCTTCTGCATGATGATGTTCTTGATGATGCTGATACTAGGCGTGGTGTCAGTTCATTGAATCTCATCATGGGGAACAAGGTATTCGCACGTGCAGTATACAAACTGTATCGCTCCCATGTATTGAGACTAAACTACTTGAATAGTTTGAAGTCCAAACTATGAAAAGTTTTAGCTTACAGTGAACTGGTATGCAAGCATGCAAATCAAAGCTTCTTCATTTGGTTCCAGGTCAATATAAAGTTAGGATATTTGGAAATCAAAATCTTTATATAAGCATTAAATTAGCTTGTGCTCTCATCTTAAAGTTACAGAATAACAGATGCACCATTTTTTTTTTGTTAAGGCAGCAGTGTTAAGATATTTGTTGTCAAAACTGTTTTCATTGTGGTTCTCTATTTTTAAACTGGAGAGTTTTCTACAATTGAGTTTTGTCTGACATCAGCATTCATCGGATGTTCTGTCTGCAGCTTTCTGTGTTGGCTGGTGACTTCCTGCTGTCTAGGGCATGTGTGGCACTTGCAGCACTCGGGAACACAGAGGTAAGTTGACGTGCCTTATTCATTTGTTTTTAGCAATCTTCAAGAATAGGCAATATGCTGAGTTTATTTGATCTTCTGAATGGAAATTACAGTTGTTATGTGCTGTATCAGTTGCTTCTGTGGATGTCACTAGACTCAATTCATGGATCTCATTCATGCACTTGTTCTGATCTTAAATTCTATTTCCTTGGTATTCTTCAGTAGCATAACCATGCTTATCCTGTGCTGTAATTCTAGATCTATCCTTGTGGTTACCGTGCCCATGTGCTCTTTTCTTGCAAGTTGTCTATAGCACCACCAACTGGTTTGTACCTTGTCTGTGCAGGTGGTTGCTCTAATGGCAACTGCTGTAGAACATCTAGTTACTGGTGAAACTATGCAGATCTCTACAAGCAGAGAGCAACGACGAAGGTTTCATATGTTCTCTCTATCATGGTCCTATTTGTTTATCAGATCTAAAATTTATACAAAGAGTTACAGTGTGAAATTCTTGCGCGTTTTTTTTTGCACTGTTCTGTCCATTCATCGTGTCTTTATTGGCAAATTCTTGTATGGATTCTTACAAATGCAGCATGGAGTACTACCTGCAAAAGACATACTACAAAACGGCATCATTGATATCAAATAGTTGCAAGGCTGTTGCAATTCTTGCAGGGCACACTGCTGAGGTCTCGATGCTTGCATACGAATATGGTCGAAACCTGGTTTGTAAAACATTTTCCCTTTCTTTTTCTTGAATCCATTTCCTTACAAGCTAATTCTGTAAACTTGGGTACAGCTTAGCTAACTTGGTACCGTGCAGGGTCTAGCCTTCCAGTTAATTGATGATGTTCTTGATTTCACCGGCACCTCTGCATCTCTTGGGAAGGGTTCATTGTCTGATATTCGCCATGTGAGAATAACCCAAGTTTTTTCATTCTATTTACTTTGCAGTGACTGAAAATGTAATCATGTCTATCGTCTGAAATATGCATTTATCTTTCTTGAAGTCAATAATGTTCAGTAGGAACTTAGAGAGATCTATAAATCTTTTTATGCCTTGTATTAAAAAATCTTCCTTGGTTAATATGCATATATTGCGTTCTGTCCAGCACAAACTGTTTTAATGCATGTTTGCTTATATCTTGGAGATGCCACTCTCATGATAGCTCTCACCAGAAACAATTTTTTGGTGACTGGATTTTTGTTGTGTCGACTTCATATACCAGTCAGGTGGAGAAAAGAAGTTGTCTAGATAAGTAGAATATGGCTAGCTTTGTTCATATCTTTTTGGTAAGCCTACTGAAATATATGTGAGATGGTTAGGCTTGAGCTTTTATATCAACCGAAAAATCTAAATTTCTGTTTGATGGCACTATATATATTATATCATGGCATTCACTATGCAGGGAATTATTACTGCCCCGATGCTATATGCGATAGAGGAATTCCCACAACTACAAGAAGTTGTTGACCGGGGTTTTGATAATCCAGCAAACGTTGAAATTGTAAGTAGTTATTTTAGATTTTGAGCAGGTTTCATTTTTCATTGTTCATTTATCTTTAAAATACAGTATCTAGTGGCACAAGGCTACAAGCCTTTTTGGACTAGCTTGAATAGTTTAGCTCGATATGGAGAAACATCGTAAAGCAGTTACTTGATCTCTGGCAGGTTATCTTCAAAAATATTATTGGTTCTCGTAGCCAGCTGATTGCATGTTGAGCATTTAATCACTAGATTTTGCGTCACGTGCTTGCAAACTTGAAAGTGCATGTTTTCTGTAACAGCATTAGAAAAAAAGCAGGACAGGACCATAAACTTAATGGACTACATTAAATCACAGGCCCTTGACTATCTTGGGAAGAGCCGTGGAATTGAAAGGACAAAGGAGCTCGCACGAGAACACGTCGATCGTGCAGTCAAGGCTATAGAATCCCTCCCAGATAGCGACGACGAGGATGTTCTGACTTCAAGGCGTGCTCTTATTGATATCACAGAGAGAGTCATCACAAGGACAAAATAGCAAGGCTTTTGGCGTTCACAAGGTGAATAGAAAGCTGAACCTCGCCTCAAGGCCTAATGTTCGACTCGGGAAATTTTGTATACTTCGGTTCATTGCATTCTTTTCACAGCCCACAGCCCAAACCCCAAGTTTTGTGTAACATTGCTGAAATTTAGGATTAAGAAATGGCCCTGCATTTCTGGGAGCTCTAGTGGTTTTGGCTGCGTGTGGCAACAAATTTATATATGTCACGGATTGCAATGATCACTAGATATTGTGTAGCCGTATAAGTGTGGGAGCATTGTACCCAGTATACGAGAAGAAAGGATTGTTGACTCCTGTCAAGACTCAAGATAGTACCATAGAGTATCTGTTAACCGTTCCCTCTGCAAATTTTGGTGGTTTCTAAGCTTCATTCCATGGACCGATATATAATGTGCGAACTGAAATGTATTCAATCTTCCATAATGAATGAAAGGAGAGCGTTACAAAATGTTGTTCATGGTCACTAGGCACCTATATACTACAGTAGATTGTCGCCATGAATACTACAGTAGGTTGTCGCTATGAATTGACGGATATAAATCATGATCTGAACGTTGCTGATGTGTACATCCTGATCTTTCGGTTAATGGGCCTGGCTCCAGAATCTCTCTTTGGCCCATGCAATCGCCTCATCCACAGCAGCGGCGCCGACGCTATCGATGTCGCCGCCGTCGTCCATAAGCAGCGGCGCCCGCTCCCTCACCTCCATGACCACCTCCTCCATCCGCCGCGGCGTCCTCGCCATCGGGTTAGTGAAGAGCGACGACGACGTGGCTGACGGCGGCGAGTAGTAGTACCCGTAGTCGGCGCCAGAGTAGTCGGTGACGGTCGTCTCGGCGGCCGGTGACCGCGCCTGCCGGAAGCTCGGCGCGTTGCTGCTGGTCTCCGGGTTCGACGTGAAGCAACAGAAGCTGCTACCCCCGCGGTGGTTCCTGTGCTGACGCGTTGCCGCTGACATCGTCCCGCCGCCGCCGGCTCTGCCGCTGTGGTTCGACCTGCTGCCGGCAGCGGCCTTGCCGTCGCTGCCGCCGTAGTAGTAGCGAGCTGCCGGGTACGCGGCCGTCGAGCACGTGAAGCTGCTCTGGTACTCCCCCTTCGTCGACGTCGATGACGGCGGTGACGAGTCGTACCGCCGCGAAGGGATCGTCACCGGCCTGCCATGTCAAGAACGCCACGATCATCTTAATCACCGATCATGATGATGGTCTCGATGCATATACATTGCTGGATTAGGAATTTTGTGATTTGGGATGCACGACGCATTTTTCACGTGCTTCGATGATCGTCAAGCTTTTGACACGCACGAGCACGACTGTCAATGAGCTCTGTCCTACCTGAGCCTAGATGTGAACGAGGAGAGCGTGGCGTCGGCGCGGCTGGTGGCCACCGCCACCGGCCGGCAGAAGCCGGCGGCGGAGGGTAACTCGTCGGAGCTGACCGCCGACGAGGACTTGGACTTGGACCTCGATCTCGACCTCATGTGACGACGACGGGCGCCGAAGATGTCGTCAAAGAAGCCCTGTTCCGTGGGCACGGCCGCCGCGCGCCCGTCGGCGTACGGCCGGCGGCAGAAGGCCTCGGCGCCGCCGCCGTAGCTCGCGTACTGGTAGTGGCCCGTCGGGGAGTGGTAGTCGGCCGCCTCGCCACCGAAGCTACGGAGGAGCACGGTGCGTGGCGGCCCGCCGTACACGTCCCTGAAGTCGTCGGGGGCCAGGCTCTGCTGGTGGCCGGCGGCGGCGGCGTGCTGGTCCGATGACCGCTGCCGTGGCAGCACCGAGCCCATCGTGCACCTCCACGACTCGTCCATCTTTCGATCTCTCTCTGGCTTATCTGCTTTGTGCGTGAGAAATGGCCGGAGGTGGTGGTGATCTTTATGCAAAGGCGATCGTTGGAGCTATATAGGCAGGCCAACAAGCAGGAAAGCTTGGTGCTTTTGTTTCGTCGTCGGATGGATGTGTATATATATACTAGTAGCTCATTCTGCAATCTGCTGCATGTATCACTGTTTGCTTGCAGGTACAGAAACGGTACGAACAAGTACTGTTAGTATCTTTTTTTTTTTCAAATTGCACATGTTGATCCATCCCCAACTAATTCCTGTTGTAGGAAGGCTGATGAACTGTTTCTTAATAAACTGGTGTTTTATTTTGCCTCTGGTGAGGTGTTTCTTCGCAATATATAGGCAATAGTGTTTACATATAGTTTATACCATACATACAGTCATACAGAAACATGGTTAAATGTAGCCAGTCAAACTTGGAAAGCCTGCATGATGAAGTACTCAAATGGCCACAATCATGTGTAACAGCTTGCTAATCCTATCACATGCATGAAGAAGCTGCTGATTCATATATATATACCGTCACGCATTGATGCATGAATACTGAAGACTGCTTTAAACTAAGTTGTTACACCATTGTGTGGCTATCAGCAGCAGGTAAATAAATTGACAGGTTTTGTTTTATGTTGCTTAGCTGTTGATGTAGTTTGGGATAAGATAGTTAGATGAATAATGATGTGTGCAACAGGTGAGTATCCAATGGATTGATTGGCATTACCTTTTGGAGGGGAGGGAGGCATGTGATATGGGATGATTGTGTTCTGCTACCCTCTTTGTAGACACAGCATCATGGTGGTTGATCAATGGCCTCATTCTTCCAATCTCCTCACTCTTCATTCTCAATTTTTTTTTAAAAAAAATGCACTCCCTGTTCTACTTCACACTACTACTACTTTTTGTTTTCTTAATTGTGGTGCTTTTGCACTGTGGCACTCAGCTATGTTATCACTACGATTATATTTAGGATTTAAATGTGCTATCAAATAATTAAAATAATTACCTATCTGAAAGCTTCACAGTCTAGGACCAATCCAGTGTTCATGGAAAAGGCTAACCAGGCAGAGACAGATCGAAGTGGCTAATCACTCTAGCATCAGGCAAACCTTTTCCTTTTTGGACCAAATTAACACCAAGCATATATAGTCTGTCTGCCACACAAGTTTAAACAACACTAGCAACTTGATGAACTACAACTCAGGAGCAGCTCACCATCAGAGGCTGCAAATCATGTGGAGTGTGCTTAAAGCTGTAGCTTAGGGTACTAAAAGCGAGCTACAACCTGTGACTGCAGATGCCACTATACATCGTGCATGTTTAACAACTCTAGCAAAATCTTGGACAGAATCACAGGGATGTTTATTATTTAATTTACTGCCCTGAGAAGCAATCCCAGATCCACATCCAACTGTGCCTCCCTGTATGTATGATCTATGGAGATCATGCTATATCTCCATGGATCCACAGCAGCTCAGCATCTAGCTAAAAACCATCTGCATCAGAATTATTCAAATTAGACATGCAGGTCTGTCAGCTTATTTCTAGCATAAAAAAACTGAGATCCTTCCTTCAAAAAAAAAAAGAACATCTTTTCCTTTTGTTGCAGCCTACTGGACCCCATTGTGTTCTTCCTATGATCAGTCAGTCAGTCACAAATTCAGAGCATGCAGATCAGGTATGTCTGCCCATCCATTGTCCATCATGAATCCCAGTCAAATGTCGAGCTTGACTCCATGCGCATGCATGCACTTTCCATAGTTTTTTTCATTCACAGACGACAAAAAAATATTTCAGAGTGAAAATTGGTGCCCCCAAATTGGATCAAGTGCATTAGTAGTTTGTTAGGGTAATGGATTAGTCTTGGCGGCTATAACGTAGCCGCATCATCAGCTGTAATTAATCAAGCAAGAAGAACTGGCCCTCCCTGAGGTTCGTGCTCATGCATGCTCTGTCAGAACTCAGAAGAGCATTGCCATACCTGTAACTGTAAGGTTTAATAACAATGAATAAACAAG
Source organism: Microstegium vimineum (assembly GCA_022036555.1). NCBI lineage: Eukaryota > Viridiplantae > Streptophyta > Magnoliopsida > Poales > Poaceae > Microstegium > Microstegium vimineum. Next base: position 47,256,672 of record CM039126.1, on the reverse strand, counting down.
TTCAGTTAACGACGACTTAAAAACACTGATCTGGTAAAAATATGGTGGTGGTCCTTTCAGATTCAGGTAGGCTGCAGCAAGAACAGTGGCGGCGGCGTAGCTCTCTGCCAGCAGCCCAGCAGGCAGTTGCAGGGGAGCAGACACAGACAGACAGGCTCAAGGACGGGAATGATTCGGTGTCCCACAAGGCGCGAGCAGGCCAGGCAACGAAGGGGGCGGCGGTGATGCGCATGATTCGCCGGTGTCCCCCTCGCCGGCGGCAAAAGCTCGCGGCGCCAACATTTGTGCGAGCAAAGGAGGAGCAGGCTGGGCCTTTTGTTCTCAAGCTAATTTTCTGAAAAGAAGCGTAAAGAAGGCGAGCAGGAGAGCAATCTACGCAAAGCGCCATGATAACCCGCTGCAATTTGTGGAGCTAATTAGTGGAGGTGCAGCATAACTAAAAGACGAAATCTTTCACTTGAAATTGAGCGAAATCTTTCACTAAAAAAAACAGATGTGCATGTATTTTTTTTTAAAAAAAAATAAAGATGTGCATGCATTTGTGACTCATCTCTATGTTTTTTCTTAAAAAAAAGAGATAAAAAAGGGGGGAAAGAGAGGAACATTTAGGTGTGCATCTTCAGGTGAGACACTGAATATGCCTGCAGAAGGGATTCAAATCTAACTTTGTAGATTGTTAATGATCCTTGGAGAACCTGTTAGGCAGCTTTGAGAGACAAGCTCCATGATGATGCACCACGAACTAGAAACATGCATTAGTGGCAGAGGAATGGAACACCATGGCCTTTTTGAGCTTCTGATACCTCCGTCGCAAGCATGCATGTGGACCACACACCACACCAGCAATGTTCAGAGCAGAGGGAGAGGGGTAACCACCAACAGACGAGACGAGACCAAACCGTGCCTGCAAATTGCAAAGCTTTCCAGGCTTTAAAAGAAGCAAGAGCTCAGCTTTACACACATGTATGTACATGAGATGAGACCAAACTACACCTTTCTCCTTTTTCACTTTTATATGTATGTATGTATATATATATATATATATATATATATATATATGCTTGTACACACTCATCATAAAAGAATACTAATAGGCGGCTCTGACAGCCCAAATGGTAGAGGCTCATCCTGCAGAGTAACTGAAGAATTCATGCAAGACAATGCAAGGATATATATAAAGATATATGCAATGCTCATGTTAACCTCACCTTTCGTCCAATCCTTTGCATGCTCGTGTGCTCCGACTCAGTTTTGCGAGATTAGTTTAGTCAGTTTGGTTCTCAAATAATTGACACTAGAAAGAAAGTCAGGTCGTCCCATCGACAGCAGGATGCAGGAAGTGAAAGATCCAAAACGCAGCTATATATCGCCTTTATATTAGGGCTTTCTATGCAAGATGCCTTCGTGAACTTCGTAGCTTTATCTTCTTTAATGGTGTATGTGCAAAGGTGAGGCAGAGTTGTAAGACAAGACCTAGCTCATGTGAACTTTGTAAGGTTCATGCATCGGCAAGAGGAAATATGAATGAACTTTAGTAGCTATAGTAGGCTATGTTGAAAACCATGGAATGGAACCATGCATGTGGACATGTGGTGATCTCATGAGACTAAGACACATTTCACAGAGAAACTAATTTTGATTCTCCTATGAAACTAGTTTTTCTAGGAGATCAAGAAAAGGGACTATATGCTATAGTACGATATGCTAGAACATATGGGGCCTTTTGTAACGACTAGATATTGACATTAATAGAGTTATTTTTATCATAGTACCTAATCTAGTGATGAAAACCCATCGTCGTCGCAAAACAAGCGTCTCCTCTAAGCACCTTCTGTGATAAAACAGCAAAAAGTGTCAATGATTTAATGATGACTCCATTGTTATAAATGGACGATGCTCAAAATCATCGTGAGGTTATAAATCAGGCCATTGCCACATGGACGGATACTTGGCAAAGACATGCATGACCGCTTACGTGGCAAAGTCGTTATGAGAAGAAATTGCATCGTCACAATTCTATTTGGGCTGTTTCAAAAAGAAACTATTTGGGCAGATTTCAAAGGCTATTTTATTTGGGCTTGGCCCAACTAAATTATAGTTTGGGCTAATTTATGGGCCCATGTCATTTCAGCGTAGTTCAATTAAAGGTTCATTTTAGATTGGGCCAAACTGAATATGACAAAAAAAAATTGTTTGTTTGTGGCCCAATCCGGTTATCACATGATAATCATGCCCATAATCTATACTATAAAAGAGCGAAGGAATTGGAAAATACCCGTCACCTAAAAATTTTATACCCACCTAAGATCTCATCCCTTGGATGTCTTTTGATTTAAAATCTAACGTTTGATATCAATTTGACATATGGGCCCAACGTACATAGACGACACATACTTACACGGTGTTTCCTCCTTCATTGCCTTACATTTTAAATTTTTTTACACCCACAAGAATTATACCCACCTCTCTCACCCACGTCAAAAATATGTTATTTAATCTTTTATTTATACGGCTCCTAGTTGGAGATTTCAACCTAATTAGAAAGCCTGAAAATAGAAACAAGTCAGGTGGAAATGTTAACGAAATGCTTATGTTCAATGATGCAATCAGTTCCCTTGGCTTGGTTGAGCTTCCTCTCTATGGCAGAAGATTCACTTGGACTAACAAACAGCCTTCCCCTCTTTGGAAAGACTTGACTGATTTTTTACTTCAAGTGCATGGACCACAAATTATCCTGCAACCTCGGTCAGCACTATGATCATGCAAACTTCTGACCATTGGCCATGTAACATTTCAGTCTCCACTTCTATCCCAAAAGGAAACATTTTCAGAATTGAAAACTTTTGGCTCAGCCACCCAAGCTTCATGCAGATTGCCCAGTAAGGTTGGGCATAAACCAATTCACACTATACTGGAAACAATGTGGGAAAATCAGATGGGTCAAGGATGGTGATGCAGGAACAAAACTCTTTCATGCCAGTGCTACCATCAACCATAGAAACAACCTGATTGCTCAGCTTCAAAAGAGCAATGGAGAAGTTGTAGTAAATCATGCAGAAAAAGAGCTCATTCTTTGGGAAGCTTTTAAAGAGAGACTTGGGCAATCTGATTTCACTGCAATCTCCTTTAACCTAAGTTTCTTCCTGCAACCAAATGCTGATCTGAGCTGGCTTGATCAGCCATTCTCAAAAGAGGAAATTGACTCAGTGGTTAAGCTTCTTCCAAACAATAAAACTCCAGGACCCAATGGCTTCAATAATGAATTCATCAAAAAATGTTGGACTTTCATCAAAGAGGATTTCTATAGTTTGTGCCTTGCATTTCAAGAAAATTCTACTTGCCTACAGAGCATCAATGACTCTTTCATCACCTTAATCCCCAAAATTGGTGGTGCCCAGACGGTGGGGGATTTCAGGCCCATCTCCCTTTTGAATAGCTCCATTAAGCTCATCACTAAGCTACTTGCCAATAGATTGCAATCTGTGATTCTTCAGCTGGTCCATCAAAATCAGTATGGCTTCATCAAATCAAGAACAATCCAAGACTGTCTTGCTTGGTCCTTTGAATACCTCCACCTTTGCCAAAGATCGAAGAAAGAAATTGTGGTGCTAAAATTAGACTTTGAGAAAGCCTTTGACAGAATTGAACATAAGCTTATTCTTGAGGTTTTATCCCACAAGGGCTTCAGTGCAAAATGGATCTCTTGGATAGAAACAATACTCAGATCAGGTACCTCTGCCGTTCTGTTGAATGGAGTCCCTGGAAAAACTTTTCATTGCAAAAGGGGGGGTTAGACAAGGCGACCCCCTCTCCCCTTTATTGTTTGTCCTTGTTGTTGATCTTCTACAGTCTATCCTAAACAAAGCAGCTGAGCTTGGGTACCTCAACAATCCCATCCCTGCACCAAGTCCTGATTTTCCAGTAATCCAATATGCTGATGACACTTTGATTATTATGGAGGCCTCCACCCCTCAGCTCTTCTCCTCAAAGGTATTCTTTAGAGCTTCAGTGATTCAACTGGATTGAGAATTAACTTCAATAAGTCTATGATGGTTCCAATCAACATGGACAATGACAAAGTTAGTCACTTTGCAAGCACCTTTGGATGTCAGATTGGCTCCTTCCCCTTCACCTATCTTGGGCTGCCCATGGGTATAACCAGGCCAAAAGTTGATGACTTCTTGCCTCTTATTAGCAAATGTGAAAGAAGACTTAGCTTTGTTTCTCCTTTTCTCAGCCAGGCTGGTAGACTTGAACTCACAAACTCGGTCCTCTCAACCCTGCCCACATTTGCCATGTGCTCAATTCTTTTGCCCAAGACTGTCTTAAAACAAATTGATAAATATAGAAGACATTGCTTGTGGAGAGGGGCCAATCTAAATGAGAAAAAAGTGGCAAAGGCAGCTTGGTCACTAGTTTGTATCCCAAAGGAAGAAGGTGGCTTGGGGGTTCTAAACTTACAAACTCAAAATGAAGCCTTGTTACTCAAGCACTTACATAAATTTTTCAATAAGCATGATCTGCCTTGGGTGAACTTAATATGGGATAAGCACTACAAAAATGGAAAACTGCCAAATCCAACAAGACCAAAAGGTTCTTTTTGGTGGCGGGACATCCTCAAAATTTTAGATAAATTCAAAGGTATGGCAAGTGTGTCAGTTGGCAATGGGAAAAGTTGCTTTCTATGGGATGATCTCTGGAATTGTAATGTGAGAAAGTTGCAGCACCCAGAGTTGCACTCCTTCGCAAAAAAGAATGATATCAGTGTTCACTTAGCTTTTATGGCACCCGATTTTCTCAATCTCTTCACTCTTCCCCTCTTAGTTGAAGCTTTTCAGCAAGCACAGGATCTTCTCCTGGAAGTTGTTAACCTGAATTTGGGTGATCTAAATGATAAGTGGGAGTATATATGGAACTCTGCTCAATTTTTTGTGGCAAAAGCCTATAGAAACTTAATTGGGTTTTCTCAACCGAACCCGATTTTCAAACTCCTATGAAAATCCTCTTGTCAAGGAAAACACAAAATCTTCTTCTGGCTGACTCTACGCGATAGAGACTTGATTCGAAGAAGAGGTATGCACTTGGATGATTACTAGTGTGTCTTTTGCCAGCAAAATCATGAGGAAACTGTCATGCACCTGCTTTTCTATTGCCCTTTTGCTAAATCCTGCTGGGGACTGGCAAACTTTCATTTCCCTGATAACCTCACCATACCGCAAGTCTATCAACTTTGGAAATTACAGCTTTCGGTAACTTTCTCACTTGAAATCTTTATCATTTGGTGTTGGGCCATCTGGATGATAAGGAATGATGCAATTTTCAAGAACAAAGCTCCAACAACCTTTGCTTGCAAGAGATACATATCTGTAGAAGCCTCTCTTCTCTTGCACAGAACGAAGACAATAGTCAGACACCTTTTAGAATCATGGATCAACTCAAATTTGTAATCACCTGGCTTTTCTTTCTCTCCTTTGATGTACCCTGATTTCCCTTCCCTTCACCTCTCCCCTCTGCTGTGCTTTGCTTGGTTTTTCTTCTCTGCTCTTGTACTTTACTTTGTTTCTGTCTTAATATAATTTGCCTTCAGTAGGAGCCTCTGGCTCCTCCTGTTATTTCAAAAAAAAAAACGAATCTCACCCATACATGCGTGTTTCCTACTCCACACGCTCGGATAGCCTTTTTTTTTTTCACCGATGGTTTCTCTACCCGCACGTGTGTAGCGAGATCTATCTATGTACGACGATAATCCTCGCACCACCAACTTCAAACTGCAACCCTAAGGTCCCGCCAGGGTTTTGTAGGGAGAGGATCGCCGCGATGTCGACGACGGCGCACCCCGGCCGTGTTCCTTCCGAGGCCACCACGACATTCACTCGCTCCTCAAGTCCTCAACTCCCGCAGCAAGCCGATCTTCACGAGAAGCGCATGGAAGCAGGAAGAGATCCACGAGCCGCGTCATTCAACTTGCAGACCACCTCTAACAGCAGATCGGTGAGGCCTAGCGCCGTAGCGCGCGCCCCATTAAGGTGTGTATACTCATCACCGCAAGGATCACATGCATGCATGCAATGCGACTGCTCCCTGTGACATACTCCGTACGTGTTTTGTCGCTGCTCCCGCACGCACACAAAGACGAAGGACAACAAAGGTTGCTAGCTCGAAGTAGAGCAAGGGCAACAAGCTGCCTCTTCTTCCAGATCTGGTCATATAGCTCTTTTACATACTATTGCATCCACCGACCAACCTGCACGGAGGAAATTTAATCCGTTACCATGGACATGATCATGATGATGGTTCTTACTCATCAGCGGATAAACAAGCTATGTGAATCACGTCTTACAACAAGCTGTCTGAATCACGTCAAGGACGTTTATTTGCTCCTTTCCCTACATAATAGTAGGTAATATCAGAATTTCCTATTTATTCCTAATTAAATAATGATCGTTTTCTTTTTACCACTTATTTGAATACGAAGTCATGTTCCTTTAATATCCGTATTTTAGAACCATAATAGGACAAAAAAACAATGCATTCAAATTCTCAAATAAGACCAATAATTAGCAATATTTTAGAAGACATGCACACGTACACGTACTTGTGGCGTATTTCTATTTAGACTGGAATTCTATGTGCAACTGATTTTTTCAAGATTACAAAATAATTGTTTATCATGTCATACCGAAATATTGATGATGTCAAGTTATCAACAAGACTATGGGTGAAATTAACAGATAGACTGCAAATATGGAATAAATTTAGTATGTTTTATATATCAGCTGCTCTTGGGGTAAAGAATTTGGTTATCCATAACAATAGCTCATGTTGGATATTTGCTTGGTTATGTGGATTTTATATCTTGATGCTTGCTTATTATTATTTACCTTGTCCTACCGAACATATTGATAATGACTGAAAATAACTATTAGATTAAGGATACTTTATGAGCTCCTCTTGGAGCTTGTACCGTTTTTTAGAGGTGAAGAATCCGCTTCTCCATAATATTACCTCATGTTGGATTTGCTTTGGCTATATGGATTTTTTTAATGTCAGCGCGTCACCAGATCGTCACAGGAATAAGAAGTCACCTATACTACGAGTCACCCATGATGCCGGTCACCGAACAGCAAGCGAACGTCATCAAGATGTGCCAGATGATGACCGGCAAAACAGGTAACCCACAATGCCACGTGCCAAATATCAAGCAACCTGGCATTAAGGTGTGGGTTCATGCACGGTAACCTGCTGCCCTATCCCATCTTCATTATTCATGAATTTCTTAGGTTTGAGTTTTAATTTAATTTTTGTTTTCGGTCTTTGACACAACTCTGACTTTTGTTTTTCTAACAAAGTTTGATATATACTGCTCTGTCTGATAAAATTTTGCTAATCAATATAAGAAAGTATGAAATATAATAATGCTTTGACAATATTGTGTCTGTCCATGAACTTTGGCTCTAGAAATATGCTCAATTATAAAGTAGACATATAGCAATGCTTTGACAATATTCTGGAAAAGGTTGACTACAGTGATGAAATGAGTCACTCATTGTTCCTTGGTGGCGTCAAAGGCTTATTTGGCATTAGCTATACATAATACATATCCATATATATATAGACCATATTATTTTAAAACCCCTTGCATGTTATCGTGAGCAGTTTGTGCAACAAAAGCTCTACGTTTCGAATCTGCCATGTACATATAGAACAAATAATAAAATGTATATGTAATTTATTTCTCTCTGTCATCGCTGCACTGTTTAACCAGGCAGATTGTTCTTGTTCTCATGGACCATGGTGCAAATAATATTGAAATTAAATATAAGCAAGGTAAGTTCCTTTTACTATTTCTTACAATATCTGACATTTATTATTTCTGTTCAGATTGGGGAACTGTGTTTTGGTAGCAAAAATGTGTCCATATTTCAATCAGATCCTTTTCCCTTTCAATTTTTTTATGAATCATGTGAACGAGTTTCCTTTCTATGGTAATTGAATAATGTAAAGACAAGTGACACACCCTGGTGATGTCAATAATAAGACAGACTTGGTGATGTCAATAATAATTCTTTATAGTATAATGTAGTTTTACTTGTTCAAAAATGGAATCAGATACTAAATAAACAATATTCATCAAATGCATATGATTTATATTTAAACCTTATATTTTACGGACACGTGCGTGTCGCACGTGCATCCGCCCCATGTGAGTAATGCTTAAAATTTTACATTGTTTGTGAAGACAAGTTTTGTATTGATTGAAAAAATTTGTAACATTCTAAACCTTAGGTATGTTCATAAGTCAAAGTATATTGCCTTCTTATTTGTTGCCATGTGACAGTAAAAAGACAATAGAAGATTTAGATCTATGAGAAGAAATTATTGGAAATGAGAATTTTCCTAACAGTGCCATCAAGGAATTAGAATACCGAATTTCACGTTTCCAGTAGTGAGATATCAATTTGTCTAACCTATGTTTACCTTTCATGTCTTTCCTCTAAGATTTTACCATCTTATGGTTCTCCATGTCGACAATTAGAGCAAACTGAGTTTTTTATAATTATATTGTACTTGTAATAATGTGAGGCTACAACTGCTCCCAATAAATAAATAAATAAATGTACATTGTTGATTGCACTAAAAATAGTTGAGAAAAAATACATACAAGCTATAGAATGACAATTAAAACTAAAATTATTTTCAATACACGTACGTGTCGCACGTGCACGTTCACTAGTTTGACATAAATGCTAATTTTGGCTCAGCAAATAAAAGAAAACAGTATGTTGTCAGATTATAACACTTCACCCACAACCATACATACATCAGTAAATGTTTTCATCATCGGAAATAAAAATTTAGGATAAACATGATATATCAAAATACCAGACCAAATTCGAAAAAAAAAATCGAATTGTTTTAAAAATCATAGAATTTGACTTGAAAATTTTGCTAAGCTATTAAACATCACTTGCTCACACATAAATTAAGGTAAAACATTATCAGTGTGGGATCGTCGCACGAGTGAATTTGGGGCGTCTATGTAGAAGAAGGAAAATTTGATAGAACGAAAATTTTAGAAATTTCAGTGAATTTTTGGCCGATAAAGTTAATCATGATATCAATAGCCATCAAGTATGTTTGAATGCAATCAGTCATAAGTCACTAAGCCAATTGCGCCAAACAAAACTATGGACATTTCATCAAGAATCGACATGGCATCAACATAGTTGTCCAAATGATTTATGAGATTTAAAGGTAATGAAATGATGAAGAGCAACTAAAATCCATGCTGCCATTTAGAACATACACATTAAATAACCTTGTCTTCTTATTACCCACCTTGGTACCAAAAAGACATAAAGATTAGGAACTTTGTTATTACCAACATAAAACAAAGTAAAATCATGGGACAACATATATGCAAACTTCACATTAAGCAATGTAATTCTTAGGCAGTCAGAACTCTGGTGTATAGTGTCTCATACAAAAGTGGAACTCGTTTTATACGAAAGTGGGACCTAGGGCAACTACCAGCGAGTAATAGCCCAGCATCTCTTTTTGCTAGGAACGACAGAACTGATTGTATAACACTTTCCCCCTAGTATGTCATTCATGGTGCGTCGTTTTATCTTTCACTATTCTCGATCTTAATATAAAGATACACATATTTAAGAAAATGGCAACACTGCCACGTGGGATACATTAACCAACATAAGTATTCTTTTTCTAAATAAATCATTTCCCAAGTTATGCACCAAATGCCCCGTCCGTGTGCGGCAATGTACCACCGTCTAACCGGTGATTAAACTTCTTATCAACGCCAGTGTATGAGTGTGTGCCACAATTGGTGGCAAACCCAGTGGTGCTAAATGTTTCCACCATCATTCTGGAGTATGATGGGCTATATGCCCTTTAGTTTCCTAGGAGTTTTTCATGTACTCTCCTCCGTTCTAAAATATAAAACGTTTTGGTTTTACTATATATATATATATACACACACACTATGTCTAAATACATAGTAAAAGCAATATATTTAGTAAAAACAAAACGTCTTCTAATTTGAAATATATTTAATATATAACAAAGTATTTTTGAGCATGTGTTTTTGAAGCTATCGTGCCTCACCTGAGCTTTTCTTCATGTTATAAAAAAGGTCGTTATGGATCATGTTAGTTTTTTCTATTAAAAATTGTTGCAACTAAATCATGTTTCATTTTTTCACAGTATAGAAATTTTTAGATGTCATCCACATGTCGTATGTAACATCAAATAAGAAAGTTAGATCATGAATGTATATTTAGATATAATAGGAATTTATTTATCTTATATTTCTCCTTTTGTCTCCTAGGACTAGGAGGTAGATGTGATAATTTCCATCCAGATTTATTGTTACTTTGGAATACCGTAAAAAGGGACTCTCCTATACTCGAATATTTCCTTTTGGTAGGGATTCTGAGTTTTCTGACACCCTAACTCTCTAAGGCTAAGAGAGATATCTGAAGAATGGACCGGGCCTACTACGGTTCTAATGGACCGTTAGAGAGATGTGAAGCACGGCCTGGTCCATAGTTGTAACGGGCCGTAATCCCTACATATGGATTGATCGACAAGCTCTGGCTTGACTGGAAGTGCTTCTGTACAAAACTCTTCCGGGCCAACTTTCCTCAATAATTTCATCTAGCCCAAAGCAATAAGCCCAATTCCAGTTGTTTAAATGAGGCTCAGTATAAAAGGCCCATGTGAATTATGGGCCAGATGTGAATGGAAGCACTGCCGCCCCATTCAGCAATCAAACTGCAAGTAGCTGATATACAGACCCGGCTAATTGAATAGTATTGTGTGAGAGAGAATAAATTAAAATAAAGTTTAAATTTAGCACCGGGAAGAACATGTATTATGTATATAATACTAGAAGATTACTCGTTTTAGCCAGCCTAATCAAACTGGCTTATTATGCACAGATTTTGTTTCAATTTAAAACGCTTATTCACTGATGATGAATTGGTCCCATCTGAATCCAGGGACATCCCGAGCTAAAACACCATTGCCACGCATGGCTACAGATGGCCGGACACGTCGTCATCGAGCATGCTGCATGCCATGGATGGAGCAGCTGGGACTGGGAGTAGTGATCTCATCCATCTCCATGACACTACTACTATACGTACTACGGAGTATCTGCATCTGTCATACTGCAGCTTTGACCGGTACAGGTCAATAATAAACGCGCATGCGCATGAATCTGAAGGGAATCTTTGGCTTAGCCTCACGAGCAGGTAGCTGATGATGCTCCTGCTGCCTAGCATGCACCGCCGTCTCGTCCTCGATCGACCGGCCGGGCCGGGCCGGGCCTGCAGTTCATCAGGGTGCCACGCACAGGCACAGGCGTGTGTGTGCATATGCTATGCATGGGTTGGGTGCACACGGCACGGCAGGCCTGACTCCCCAGGCCCACTGAGACTGAACAGTGAGCATCACCGCGGCTGATGCCGGCCGATCGAGCGAGAGACGACAATCGGCGAGCATCAGTTCGTGCATGCCCCGCGCTGCACGCTTTCTTCAGCTGCAGCCCGCATCTCAGGCAGCTAGCGCGCTCCTTCCTTCTTTATGAATGGAGCAACGAAGAACGACGACGAACAGTTGCCGTACGTACTGTTGCCGCACATGGACATGGACTGCACAATGGGCTGGCTGGCTGTCCATGCATGGAGCTGACGACGGCCAGAGCTCGATCAGCTTTAGTCACCTCGCTAGCTGAAGATGAACAGTCCAATGCAAGGATCGCCATCGCCACCGGACGGTCGACTGGATCTGGATGGTCCAACCTGCAACTGTATACAACAGCAGTTTGAAGCACTGCAGTCTGCAGGTAGCAACAAGATGCATGCATGCATGCACCCATTGTACGTATATTGAGTTATTCATGGCATGGCATGGGGCACACGTACGTAGTACGCAGCAGCGTGTAATGATATATATAAATAATTCAGTCAGAAACACCTCCTCAGTCGGTAGGGCAAAGAACAGGATATATATCTGATACTATTATATCATAATAGATACAGTAGTAGTATATTATTGGAAAAACAGTGTGAAGGCCAGCAGGGAGGAGAAGAGAAGATAAATACTCGTATGGTGATCAATGCCTGCTTCTTGGGCAGAATGAATGAATGAAATGAATCAGAAAAGAGGAGCCTCCTTGCCCTTTTGATGCATATGGTTGCAAGCAGCTGACAGTGCTGAGGTGTGGAGCACCACCGGCGGCCGGGCCGGACGGACAGCGGGGGGGCCCTGCCCGGGATCCGGGCATGCATGTGTCCAGATTTTCTTGGGCTGCTGCTGCACTCGCTTTTGCATTTTACTATCATTTCTCAACTGGTTTTTCTAATCTGTCCGCGTGGCCGCTTGTCTGCCTCTGCCAGCCAGCCTCGCTTGCTCGTCCTCGTCCTCCTCCTCCTCGTGTGCGTGGTAGGTACCGTCGCCGCGCCGCGCTAACTAGCTGCTGCGTCAGCTACTCATCAGCCATGTATATGCGCCGGGCTTGCTCTTCCGGTGCTTTGCTGCGCCGGCCGTGTTCTCGTCTTGTTACTGTCCCCGCGAGTACATTACATGTAGCGGCAATAGCAGCACGTACGAGGTGCAGTTCAGTTCAAACTGCAGTGGGAATCTTGGCATGCAAATCGATCTGTCTTGTCATTCACCCGGCTGTGGCCTCGATCGATCTCGCTCGTTTCATTCAGATTCAGAATCGCAATGCAGGGCGGCGTTCGCTGATACTACATTTTACATGATCCATGCATCGATCGATCGATCGATCCAACAGCGTGTGATTGTGGACGCAGCGTTACATGAGGGAGAGGGACCATGCATGCTGCAGCCGCCATGCACGCGCGCGTGACCTCCTAGTAGGTACAGGTACAGCCCGCCCGCAGGAGCACTACTCGCAGTTCACACGACCGGGGAGACGCACAGTACTGCAGAGATGCCCAGGACAAGCAGATGTACGTCGATCGAGGCCGCTGCTAAAGCTAGCCGACATGCCTCTGGCCCATGCTGTGCTTTGCCTTGCTTTTGCTTGCTAGAGCTTGCGCGCACGCCGCGCGTGGGCTACTGCATGCTAGCTGCCGACCGGCCGGCGCCCGCGCCGCCGAGCAGCGCGAGGACAGGATGCGGCCACACGTACACACGGTGAGAACCCAGGTCGCGGGGCCGTAAGCACCGTGGAATTGCCGGCCGGCCGGCCGGCGAGAAACGTGTCGTCTCATTTTCAACGCCTACCTGCCACATGCGCAGATCAAGCGAGCTAGCCGGCTGCCCGGCCGGCGTCTCGTGTCGTCGCGTACTCGGCTAGCTACTCGCGTCGCGCGTGGTGTTTCCGTCAGACAGGCAGGTGCAGATGAACCCAGACGATCGATGGTTGCAGATGTTTGCCGAGAAATTATTAAAAGATTCAGAGAATTTGTGTGTGTGTGAGAGAGAGAGAGGAAACTTGTTAAAAAGGTGAATCATATCAGCAATTCATCAGCAGGCACCCCTGATCGGAGCTGAGCCATCGTTCGTTACTTTGCCGCCATCTTTTCAACGCCCTTTTGACTCTCCTCGCCGCTTATTACCCATCGATCGTCCCGCCGGCTAGCTTCTCTAATGCGCGTGCGTGCTTGTCGATCAATCCATCATCCATCCATCCAGAATTATTCCAGATACGGCGTTGGATCCGCACGTTTGACTTTATTTCCTTTTCCTCTCTCCATCGATCCAATTGGGCAATTTTGGCCGTGTTCCATTCCATCTAGCTTCTAGACATTTCTGCTGTCAGGTTCAGGTACTCGGGTCAGGTCAGACGATCCAATTTCGCCTCTCTGATCTCTTCAAACGCTTCATCATCATCATTATCGTCATCGTTTCCCATTCAATTCTAATCACATGTCCAGCGGCCAGCGCGTTGCATAATTGCTTGGTGGCCTCGCCGCCGAGCTAGTCATGTTAGTGCTTGCTACCTCATGAATTCACGATAGATCGATGGATACAGAGTAGATAAGAACGCCACAACAGCAACACCTGCATATTGTTCCTGCATGCGATCGAGTTCCTTAACATATATCAACTGCATAAATATATACATATATCGTCGTCATTATTATCACTGATTCACTGCATTCATGTGCTCTCCATTAAACAACCCACGGTATGCCTACTATATCTGAGCGTGCAGGATGCAATATAGTAAAGCATGGCTTTGGACGAGAAGCAGGCCGCGTGTTTGCCTCCTGGAGAGGCGTCAGCCGGGAACCATGCAGGTCACGGCAGGCAGGCAGAGGCCGGCAGCGGGATGGGCAGCGATGGGGTGTGTGTGAGATGCCCTACTTGTTGCTAGCTCTTTATCGGCATGCATGAGCTGATGAGCATGACTGCATGAGGCAGGAAGCCATAACTAAAACCCCCATGGGGGACACTGATTGCCTCCTAATCATCATCACTGTCTCTAGACCACTCCAAAACAGGAGAGCATCAATGCACCCAGAGAGGGGGGAAATCATTATTTTATTTTAAGCACTCCGTCCTCCTCCAGCTTGTATGATGCACCTGTGTCCTGATGGTGTCTATCACAAAGGCCGGCCGGCCGGGCCCACCTCGCTAGTTGGTGTATGATATTAATTAGGGCACTGTCCCTGTCATGCAAATGCTGGCTTAATATAATAGTCTATATATATATATATATATATATATATATATATATATATAACCTTTGCAGATTTTTTTTTTGCTGATTCTAGTTTATATTTTATTTTGGTCCTTCATGTGGCTGTTGTTATCAGCCTAATTCCTCTCCTGCTGGGACAGAGTGGTCCAAATTAATAGAGGTCAGCCTTTCTCACTTTATGCAATATACTATACTATATATGATAGAATTAAGCTGTGGATGGACTGTGGTGTCACTTCAGATTACACTATGATTAGTTGGACCCGTGCGGCTGCTCTGTTCATGCCTGAGAATTAGGGTTCCATTTGCGAGGGTGGAGCAGTGCTCTCCCACAAGCTGCTTTTGTTTCGGAATGTCCTGCACCACCACTGCAATATCATATCCACTAATCAATTCATTTGACCACCCCGGCCCGGCCCGCTTTTGGTGCTGCTTTCAGAGGATTAGGTATCATTAAGTGGTGTCTGCAAGTACTGTAGTTGATTAGCCGCATAGGGATATAAATAATCAGTCATCCTAACCTGAAACTGGACTGGGGATTACTGCTCAACGACAGGAACATGCATGCATGTAAATGTGTTTATTAAATTTTTGCTGCTGGATTATATTATTGGTTATATTGGCTAAAGCGATTATTAATTGGCCACTGTCCCATGCATATAAGTATGTTTGTTTTGTAGTAGTAGCTTGCTTGCAATGATGGAGCCAGCTCTTTGAGAGAGAGAATTTGAGGTGCTGCGCAGCTGTGGCCTATTTGTTTGTTGACTAGATCTGAACTTCTCTTCAGACAGGTGAAGCTTCCCATGCTGCTACTAGTGAACAAGCATTTGGCTGTATATTCCATTCCATGGCTAGCTTTTCCACACAAGGTGAAATGAATCCTTGGTAAGGGATCTTACTCAGAAGAAGATATTATCTGCATAACATTGCATTATTAGTCCATGTCACTCTCTGATGTCGTATGATGTGGTGTGCCAATCGCTTTGCTCCAAATGCTTGTTGAATTGGAAGAGAAAAAAGCAGTGTTGACACTTCACCATATTTGTGGTTTTAGGCTCAAGAAGGAAGCAAAGGGACTACTCCTTGTAGAAGGGGTGCTGCTTTCGTGTTGTGAGGAAGCACAATAAAGCTGCTGCATCTCATGCTGAATTTGGTAATGATGGATGCAAGTGTCCATTTGAGACCATCATCTAGGCCGCCTAATTAACAAATCAGCTACTGCCTACTAGTAGAGTAGTAGCTATTTCAGTCTACGGCGCGCTTTATCCCCCCAAATCATGATACCTAATCTCACTCACAATCTTCTCTCTTTTATTTATTTGTTTGTTTGTTTATTATTCAATCACATTGGAAGAAAAGCTTATCCTTGTGCTCTCCAGTAGTACTAGTAACTTGATGGAGAAAACAGCAGTAAGCACAGGGCCGGGGCTTATCCTGGGATCATTGGATGCCTTTCTTGACCCCTTTTAAACACTGTTCATCCTCTCTTTTTCATCCGATTTTCCATCACTGAAAAAATGGTCTTGTCATGCTTTTCTCCCACCACCACCACATGCATGATGCATCCCTTCCCCTGCTCTCACATCTAGGATTTGATTGCCCACAAGGACAGCACTGGTGGGCCCGACCCCTCTTTGCCACCGGGACCCACCACCGCCCATGGATCAGGAGGAGGAGGAGAAGGACTGCTGTGGGTGAGGGGTTCCATTCAGGAGCACTGTTTTTGTTGCCACTGCATGTGTGTGGGGTATGTATTGCATGCATCAACACACACGCCGTCCCTGTACAACGTTAATTTCTCGAGCAGGACGAAACTGTTCCATCTTTGACAAGATGGACCGAAAGAAGCGTACCCTAAAGGACGTTCGGAAAACGTGTCTACGAGGGAACACAGTTTTATAGAGACAGACATTTAGCAGAGGGACTACGTCTTTATTTAATTTGGATCTTGCTGATCAGTTCGAATCCTGGCTCTTTGATTTATTTCCTGATCGACGAACGAAGACTAGCTTAGCTAGCTATTGCCGATCGAAAGAAGCTAGTGTGTGTGTGCTTGGTGCGATTCTCGGTTGCTTTCCAGATTTATCTATAGAGATCGATCGAGCACGACTGATTGATCATTTCGATGGTTTGATTATTGGTTGTGTGAATACTGTTCTTTCGCCGTCCCAGGAGATAAACATTGCTTTCCAGTAGTGGAGTCTAGCTTCCAACGAAAATTTAATTTTATTATAAGGACAAACCTCAATATCACTAATCGACCGTGACCCCGAGATCGATGTTTTGGATTATATTTCCCAGCCATGGACCTTGATATATACTACTCCCTCAATCCCAAATTATAAGGCATTCAAGAATCTTGGAGAGTCAAAATATTTCCAGTTTGACCAAAATTATATAGAGAAAACTATAAAAAATTATGACATCAAATAGACATACTATGAAAATATAATTAAAAACGAATCTAATGATATTTATTTGACATCATAAATGTTATTATATTATCATATAAGTTTAGTTAAATTTGAGATACTTTGTCTCTTCAACATTCTTGAGATGTCTTATAATTTGAGATGGAGGGAGTACCATTTTGCTACCGTGCTCGGTGGGTACCATTTTGCTACCGTGCTAGGTGGGATCCAGCCTACTAGTCCGTAATATCCACGGGTCCGTTCGCGTCTACCGCTATATAATAAGGTCAGTTTTAATAGGAGTTTTCGTCATAGTTTTATTTGCATTTAATAAACTATCACATAAATATTTTAGATGATGTATCAATGTTTTCGAGGAAAGAGAAAAGAAATGAATTTTATGGTAACTGCATTTTCTTGACTTCCTTAACTACCGACTTAAAATGAGCCATATAATTAAATGTTTATGAAGCAAAAAAATGAATGTTCTGCTATAGTCAATACTCCGTAGGACAAAGTATATAGAGGCAAGTATGTTGATTTATTCTATAGACGGTCTCACACAGTGTCAGACTTAATAATAGGCAACCGTATACGGTAATTAAGAACTCAACATTCCTTTAGTTTCCGCGCGCGTAGAGCAAACAAATGTTGTTGTGAGTTGCTTCCATGGAACAATACTAAGTCATATAATAATGGTGCAAGATCTGTCGTTTTTATGATGCTAAGTTTTAGCTTATGAGACGATTGTTTTATAAAATACTCTATAGTGTGATAGCATTTTCATTTGACATCTCTCTCTCCTTTCCACCTCAAAAATTCCTAATCCTACGTGGCACAGTGTCATCAGTACGACGATCCATGGGACCGTCGATGCGTGTTGCAGAGTAGCACAGTACTTCCTCCGTATCTGATTTAGAAATGATTTTAGATAAGTTTTAAGTTAAATATTAAGAATATAAATCATCAATAACTTATAAGTTGTTGAGATTGTAAATGTAAAAATTATATGAATATATTTTTGTTTTTTCATAAAAGTATATATATACTCCATATGATACTAGCTTGCATAATATTTTTAGGAGGATCAAAAGGTCAAAAATTTTATCTTTTATATATATATATCATTATTTCATAATATTTTTATCTTTTATATATATATATCATTATTTCATAATATTTTTATAAAAATAAGAGGTCAAAATTGTGTTCGGCCACTGCCATGTTTGGAAACCCATATGATACTAGCTTGCTAGGACCTACGTATCTCACTGGAACTTAGCAGTAGGGTGGTTCACAGTAATTCTACTGTCGTGCATACAGTCGGTAGAAAGATGACGATGGAGGCATCCAGTTGGCCTCTTCTCTTCAGGTCATCAGGCTCGATCGTTGATAGTATCTGATCTGATGCTGACGGTGGACAGGGCGACGAAGAATACGGAATTAAGTACGGATTAGTATTGATCAGCAGCAGTAATAGCAGCCGCTTTCTGGCCTTGTTGCAAACTGCAGAGTTCTTCATTCTTTCGGAAAGAAGCATCGGTTGCCCTTGCCCCAGGCCCTTTTCACAGCCCCTGCTGTCGTCGGTTTACTGCAACTGGGGGGCCTGTGCATGTAGCTTGGTGATGGTGAGGGCATGCAGCACAACACAGTTGCAGACATTAAAAGAGAGAGAGAGAGAGAGAGAGAGGCACTGTACAGCAGCAACCAGTAGTACACATTTGCTTGCTTGCACATCATTTCGGGAGATTCCTAGGAGGATCAAAAGGGAGCCTCATGCGGTCATGCCCTCATGCTGCAGCAGCAGTGCCCAATCATGGAGATGATAGAGTAGATGTAGATGCATCCAATAGAACTAAAGAAGAGCTAGCTAAGCTAGTAGTCCTTTTTCTTTCTTTCTTTTCTCTCTTTTTGCCCTTAATTTGTACTGTACTACAGGACTAGGTGCTTGTACTGCTAATTAACAAGTTCCTTGACACTTGATTTCAGCTAGCTTATACTCATGCAGGAAGAGGAGTAGGAAAGAAAAAGAAACCATTTGAGCTGAGCCTTTGCATACACATTGAGCTGCCCTTGTTTGGTTTCATACCAACAAAGCTCCTGCCTGTACTGGCTGTCGTGGATTGATAAAGGTTGCTAGGTTATGTGATCAGTGCCGCCTTTGGAGGGGAGGGATTAGTTGGTGTGCAATTTATTGTGTGTTTCGCTCAGATCCAATAGGTGACAATTGTACATCCTCTAGGGTCACTGGCCGGTCACATCACGGACACAATCATACTGTTTCTTTGACGCGACTGGGGAGAAGAGACCGAGGAGAGAGAAAGAGCGCTATCACACGCACAGTTCCATGGAGTGATGTGAGTTAAAGCTGGGAAAGGTACAGTTGGACAAACCCTCAGAGAGAAGAAAGCCCTAGGATCTAGCGTCGCAAAAGCCATGCGCCCGCGCCCTGGCAATGGCAATGCCACCCCTTACAGAAAAATTAACCGTCGTTTTTTATTTCAGTGACTAAAGTTTGACTAGATTTTTTAAAAATATATGTGTAATATTTATATCTTTTAAAAAATATTATAAATATTATAAACTTGACTATCTATATATAATATTAATAATTTTTATATAAATTTATTTAAATTTATTTCTTGGAAAGTAAAAGCAAGAATGACATCATTCCCAGCTAGTAGAGCTAGTAGTACTTAAAAATATATAAATTGGACAAACATATAAAAAAGGAAGGGGCGGGGTCCTTTTCCTGTGATGGAGTTGACAGCCATCACTACCACCACTATGCTCTACTACTACTAATAGCGAAAAACTAGCACCATCATCTCCTTTCTTTCTTTTATTTTTCCCCAAAGACTAAGCTTAGGAGCAGTACATTATTTGTGGGCCTGATGAACGAATTCTCTGGTTTTTCTCTCGAACCACATGATACCTTGATGAATAGAAAACCTGGACGATGGTGATTAAACAGGAAAAGAAAAAGGTGAAAATTCAAACCAGAAAGAGATACTCAGAGCAAGTACAATAATTAGCTTATAGCCAAGCTAGTCAGCATTTTTGATGATGTGGAGGAGAGAAGTAAGGAGAGAGAAGAGAGCTTGGCTCCTAATCTAGCACCAAGCTAGACACAAATGCATATGTATTAGTAGGTCCCAATAAATATGAATGTGAGGAGGCAGAGAAAGAGAATGGAAACATAAAACAATAAAGAAATTTTATAGACAAGTAAGAGACTATTGTTGTATAGCTTGACTCTTACTACTTGACTTATAGCTAAGTATTTGGTTCAATTATTAAATCTATTCTTTTATGCGATAGCTGATGATGCTTGGGAATAAGGGACTGAAAAATGAATTGAACAAGCTCTCTGCTTTGGTACTTGATATCCATTCTTTTGGGGTTCCTAGGCCTTGCTTGCATGGTTCGCACCGCTTTCTTTCGCCGCTCTATCTAATACTAGTAAAATAAAATGTAAGTGCAGTACTCCCTCCATCTTAAATTATAAGACGTTCCAAGAATCTTAAAAAGTTAAAACATCTCAAGTTTGATCAATAATTATAGATAAAATTACA
Source organism: Microstegium vimineum (assembly GCA_022036555.1). NCBI lineage: Eukaryota > Viridiplantae > Streptophyta > Magnoliopsida > Poales > Poaceae > Microstegium > Microstegium vimineum. Next base: position 47,235,985 of record CM039126.1, on the reverse strand, counting down.
AAGATTTATGATATTAAATAGATATGTTATGAAATATAACTGATAACGAATCTAATGATACTTAGTTGACATTATAAATGTTATTATATTAACATATAACTTTGATTAAAGTTGAGATAGTTTGACTTTTCAAAATTTTTGGAACTCTTGAGACGAAGGGAGCAGTACATATATGTATACTAACAATGCCTTTGTTTTTGTGCTAAACTGCATAGTAGTACTACAGTACTATATGATGATCAAACTTAGGAGGAGGCAGAGGCAGCCCCACACAGGGCCGGCCCACAGCAGGGCCCTATAGCTAGCTCCTCTCTGTTTTGGGGGTCCTCACAGCACATGCATGCGCTGTGGTTTAGAATAATGCCAAAAGCAGCTTTAGGGCAAGCTCGATCTGCATGCTGCTTCAATCCATTCATCCATGCATTCTCTTCGCTTCCTTCCTTCCCGTGGACGGATGGATGGATTTTTTTCAGAATTATTCAGGCCACCGCCGGCGTTGTGGATGGATGGATGTGAATATAATGGGGTTAAGCTGACGGAGAGCTTCGTATCATTCTCGCTCTTGGGGCTGGGCCGGGGTTTCTTGTGCTCTCTCGGTGACTAGGATGCTTCCTGGCCAGCAGTGTCGTCGTCGTCGTCCATGGTCGACAAAATAATTTCTGTCAGACGATCCAGTTCTGTAAGTGAAATGCGTCCATGGGAACCTGACAAATAGATCGGTACAGACAGACAGGCTATTATACGGAGAGCATGCATGCATGAAGCAAGAACTTGCAATAATGCATTGCAGCATGTAAGTGCTCAACATGCACTAGAAGAACTTGCTGATCGATCGATCGAGCTCGGATCGGCCGGGAAGCTACCTACCGTTTCGGAGGCGTTGCCCATGGCTGCACTCCACGTCTCCACCGATCGACCCCAACTGTTTTGTGGTGGTGGTAGTAGTAAACTGTAATCCCAAGGCCCAGCTAGCTAGGGCAGACCACGCATATATGCGTGCGGCGTGCCTCTCTCTCTCTCCATTGCCGACGCGGAGAAGGGGAAAACGACTGGAAAAGGAACGTCGTGTTTGACCCTGCGCTGCGCTGAGCTCGCAGGCCGGGGAGTAAAGCCAGCGTCCTTTTCTCCCCACGGCCGGCGTGCGTGGCGTGGGTGAGAGAGAGACCTACTGTACAGGGGTAGTGAGTGGTGGACGTCGATCGGTGGACCATCCATCCATCCATCCATCGGCAAGCAGGTCCACAAGGGTCCCAGGGCTAGGGGGGACGACGACGAGGAGGAGACCGTCGGGGCCATGGCGGCATGCATGGGTGGTCCTGCCCTGCGGCAGGGCTCTGTCTGCGCCCCGATCTCTGCGCCGGAGCTCCGGTCCGTGTGGGGGCGGCTTGGGCTGGGGCGAGCCGATCGGAGTCGTCGGAGCAGAGCGCGCAGCGTGGTGCACGCGCGCGCAGGGCCATGGCGGAATCCCTTTCACTGTGGTTGCAGCGTTGCCAAGCAAAGCTAGCTCTCCCGCCGGCCGGACCCCCGGCGGCCCTGCCGCATGCTGCACCACCTGTACTGTTTCCGATCCCGATCAGACCTCACCTCCGTCCATGCATCATCATGAGACGCGCGCACGAACCAGCTAGCTAGCAGCAGCAAACCATGCTTGCATTGGATATGCTGTATGGATCCAGCCAGAGCCACAGGTCCAGGTGCTTGCGATATTTAGGACGGACAGCAAGTGTACTGTACGTGCATACTCCAGAGACTGCCAGGCGGGCCTGTGCCAGGGACGCGTGGGGTTTAATAATGGCCCTAGCTAGCTAGCTTGTTTGTTTGGTGCCATCTTATGAGCAAACGCAAACCAGCCCGCGTCCCGTCCCGGCCGGCACGACGTTCCGTCCCGGCCGGCCGTCCTTATAAGGGGTCTGCTTGGAACGTAGAAATTTTATATGAATTATACGATAATTTTATAAAAATTAATTTATTTTTATAGGAAAATGTATAGAAACAGAAAAATAAACTCTACGGAGATATGTTTGGAACGTAGAATTTTTTTTTTCTGTTAGAGGCCGCTAAACCCAGGCGGCGCGCGGCAACTAACGCCCTTTTTATCCCTTCGAAACACAGCACTGCAAATGCACGCAGCACGCACTACTGCAATTAATTTGTATGGACATGGAAGGGCCGCATGTTTGGAGGTACAGAGTAAAAAAAAAAGAGAGGGGGATCCATCCCACGGAAACATCGTGGGGATATATAAATACGACTGACATGTGGGCCTATAAGCTATCTGATTGCCATGCATATGCTTACGATGATATTGTGACCCACGTATGAGCTACGCAGTCCGCACAATGTCATGTCTTGGTAGTAGGGACGGTCCGCATCAAATTATGCTGCTAACCTTTTGTCAACTAGGTTTTCATGCTCCTCAAACTTTCTTACGTTTAATAAGATAAGATTTATAGAAATATTTATAGCATTTGTATCTCCATATAAATATATTAATATAAAATATGTACTATTAGTCAAATAATATAGATTACAAAAAAATCGTCTTTAGTTTGAAAGGTTTCTCGTTTTAGGATTCTCAACTTCTTTTTTTTCTAAAGGGTAAAATACATTTTCCAACATTCAAGTTGCGTATCATTTCGATTTTCTGCCAGAACTATATATGGAACCCGGTAATATAATAGACACAGTATACATGTTAAAACAGAACAAATTTAGCCCTTTGGATGGTGTCATACATGGTTTTTTATTTTCTAAAATAATAAAAGGTTGGTTTGGTATCTCAGATTTCATGATGAATTTATTTTATTAAATAAAAAAAATGAAACTAGTATCATTTTTTTAATAATAACGGTGTCTTTGCCTATTTATGGTCTATATATAGTGGTTATTTGAAATTAGTTAATTCATGTCTTTTGTTACTTTATTGCTTACATTCGTGCTCATTGTTATTTATTTAGAACAAATACTCCGTATAGTAAGATCTTAACAACTCTAAATAGAGTACCAACAGATAGATACATTTTATTAAAAAGATCTGGAATTAGTTTCATATATTTTAGTTATTTAAAATATAATTATGATTTTTTTAAGACCCAAACCAAATTTTTCCTTTATGTCAGAAAAACATAGAATCACCTTTAAAACTCCATGGGATTGTACTCACAAACCAACTTCCTTGCCGCAGGAGCCAAGAAAGTACTTCCTTCATCCCAAACTATAAGACATTCTAAAAATATTAAAAAATCAAAACATCTCAAGTTTAACTAATAATTATATAGTAAAAAAATATAAAGATTTATAAAGATTCATGACATTCAATAGCATACTATGAAAGTATAATTGATAAAGTATCTAATGAGACTTATTAATTGGCATTATAAATGTTATTATATCGTCATATATATAAGTTTAGTCAAACTTGAGATATTTTGACTCTTTAAGATTTTTAGGATGTCTTTTAATAATTTGGGATTAAGGGAGTAATAACTAGAAAGCGCGCTGGCACTCCCTCGAATTTGATTTCAGTGACCATTTTGTGAAATACGTTAGCACTGCTCATGCAGACGGCCAGACTCTGAGTAGATATTGCTAAGAGTACATACGTATGTACGGAGTATTGTACTCCTATTGATGCATGCCACCTAGCTAGCTACTCTACGGTACGGACTACGGATCGAGTACACCACGCGTCACAAGGATATGATATCCGTCGTCCCCGGCCGTCCCGTCGTCGCCGGTACAAAAGCGCTTGTACCGTCGTACGTCGTCGTGGTCGACGACGACATTCATTTGCACGTACTCATTGTGGTTGCATGTGCAGTCGGCTGCAGTAGTAGTGATGCATGGGAGCTTGCGAGCACCGTACCCATCCATCCATCCATCAAAAACGTCGCTGAAACTGAAAAGTAACACGAAACGCGAAACGTTCCCGAAGACGAACGGTCAAACGTCCGGACCGACGACGACCTCTCCGTATATACGCCCCAACAACGGCGACGATAGACGGACGCTTATTTCGTCGATCACCACTCGTATGCGCGCGGTCCGGCCGGCCGATCGATATGATCCAGAGGCGGCGGGCGACGGACGGATCATCCCGGGCGGTGTGCCGAGTTTTGGTTCGTTTCCGGCGCGGAAGGCGTGAGCCGTGAGCGTCCGGGTCAAGGGGTGTGTGTGCCTGTTGCTTCCTGCACTGCACCAACACGCATTGGCACGGGCAGTGAGCGCTCTATAGTTTGTTGTTTCCACATGACGAAAAAAAAACCCCCAATGGTTTCCCAACTATACTCCGTACTCTTTATATATGTGGTATACATATCCAATGATTTACAATGAGCATGCAAGTGACACGTACGAATCCACGATACTACGGCCGGTACGTGGCTACGACAAGTACATTAGGAGTGCCATTCCTTCTATTTTTTTTTTTAAAAAAGCTAGCATGCTGCCGACTGCGAGCCGACGTGCTGGAGTCTGTACTGGCTTGGCCCGAACTTGATATATACTGTACTACTTATCTACGCACAGTTAGTGTTGTCATCTCCGAACGAAAATATTTGCTGCGAATAAACTGTCTCGTACAAAGGGGGAACACATAGTACTGTACAATATATTATATATAAATATAAATAAATGAACTATAAAAAAGGGAGGCTGGGTCAAGTCAACGATTCCTGACACATGCTAGATATAGCATGACCCGAGGAAGAAGCCACCATGTGGACTTTTTATTATACTGTACGTATGTATGTTTTCTTTCCCAATTATTATTATTAATTACAATATATGTACTATATTAAAACTCGCATAGCATACAGTAGATTGGATTTTCTCTAATTTATAACAATTCTTATACATAATAAATAAAGAAAAAGAAGAAGAAAAAGATCCCCAAGCGGTAGAGCCATCGCCATCGCCATCTCGCCATCAGGAGTACGAGCAGGAGCTCCGAGGGCTGCAGGCCTGGCCCGCCCGATGGCGGCAGGGGCAGCGGTTCCTGTCGCCGGAAAACGAGAGGAGCTGCCGACGCATCCCCGTACAGTACGTCCTCGTACCGTCCTACTCCTACTCCATACGGCCGACGCGCGCGCCGCGTACAATACGCCGGCCGTGGTCTCCCTCGTCTGGACGCTATGCATGCTCCGTTTCCTTTGCTTTGCTTTCAGCGGTTGGTCGATCGACAGGAACAGTTCCGTTCTACTCCCGTCCCGTCCACTGGATCTAGTAGAAAGGAAGCAGCAACCAAGACGGACGGGTGCAGGTGCACCTCGCGGGCGCCGCCGGTCGCCGTCGATGCATCGCGACCCGTCCGTTTCTCGCGCGTCGCCCTGGCGGATGGATTGTACGTGAGCCAAGGACCAGGACCATGGGCGGCGGCCATTTCTGCGTGAAGTTTTTTATTTTATTTTATTTTATTTGTATTCGGGCTTTATTCATCATGAATTCAGTAATTAACCTTAACTAGTCGCTTGAAATCCAACTCCACTTTTTTATTCACCACCTGCCTTTCACTTTCACCGTCTCCATCTGCGGCTGTTGGCATGCAGTTTTGTTACTGCTGCGACTACTGTGCTGCTACTATTCTCGAAAAACACGCTTTTTAATACAGTATCATTATTTAGAGCATAAGTCTTTCTAAATTTCACTCTCTAAATTACTATTTAGAGAGTCAGTAATTTAGAGAGTCATTTACATAAAAGTCGTTTTGTATATCTTTTCTATATCCCACGCACACTCTAGAAAGTCATTCTCGTATTCTATATTTGGCTAGCGAAAAATCTGGAATAGATGATGGCTATATTTAGATGACCATTTAGATAAGCTGTTGGAGGATAGTTTTTCATCAAAATCCCTATTCGTAGCATTTAGGAATGATATTGAGAGTCTCTTGGAGATGCTCTTAGTATACCAAATTTTATAAATTATAAATTTTAAAAGAATATATATATTTTTATATTTAATGAATATTATTAAATTAATTAATAAGAATTATTATTTTTATGCTAACACAAAGTATTTTGATTTTTCTATAGTATATTATAGCTGATCTTATTTAGTTTTCATAAAAAAACTTTACATCATATCACATCAAATATTTAAATTAATGTATGAAGTATTAAATTTAAATTAAAAAAATAATTAATTACATAATTTATATGTATTTTACCAGACAAATTTTAAAATCTAATTAATTTATGATTAAATATTAATTGCTATATTAATACATGTAATTATACGTGTGCTAATAATAAATTAATTAGTTTTTTTAAAAAAAAATTGTCTAGCCGTTTAAAGAATCAGTGCCAGTAGGATGGTAGCAGCAGCTAGCAGCAGGTTCGATGCCGAGTTCAGAACTTCAGACACGGGTGGATGGATGGATCGTCGTCACTTGTCGGTGAATTTTTACTATACAGCCGGTCACCAGTCCAATCAAAATTTACTCCGTCACATCGAGTCTTTGAACTCACCTAAATATATATAAAAAATATAACTAATTACACAGTTCATCTATAATTTACTAAACAAATTTTTTAAATCTAATTACTTCATGATTGGTCAATAATTATCACATACAAACGAAAGTGCTACGGTGTCCGTTTTCTAAATTCTTTTGGATCTAAACAAGGCTCCAGGCCTGTATCTATGGCCCTGTCTAGTTCCCTTTAAAATTCCAAAATTTTACTAGATTTCTCGTCATATTAAATCTTTGAATGTATGCATAGAATATTACATATACATAAAAATATAACTAGTTACACAGTTTAATTGTAATATGTGAGATGAATTTTTTGAGCCTAGTTAATTTATGATTGGATAATAATTACCAAATACAAACGAAAGTGTTAAGTGTCCAAATTAAAAATTATTTTGAATCGGTGATGACTTCTAAATTTCAAAATTTTACAAGATTTTCCATCACATCAAAATTTTAGAGTCATATTAAATATAGATAAAAAAATATAACTAATTATACAATAAATTTCTGAGATTGAATCTTTCGAATCCAATTTTTGATCTAAACACCAGGTACTAGTAGAGGACTACGGTGCAGCAGCCTCGCTCCGCACATTCAAGTCAAAAAAGTGCCGGAGGGGAGAGCGAGCAGTAGGTAGGTGTGGATTGGGAGTACGTACTCCGTAGTGTACTCGTAGTACACTTGCCAACTGCAAGAGGCGGGTGGTTGAATGAGCTGGGGGCGTCAGTCACCTCGGCGCGCGGTCAAAACTCACTGCAAACTGCAGCAGAGCCTGTGCGTCACTCTTGCCACGCTACTACGAGCTAGTAGCTCCACTCGCTCGCTGGGACCAGCACAAACAGTAATTAAAGTTCACGTGCAGTCGGAGGTTCGGTTGTCCGAGCAGAACCTCCGTCCAAAAAAAAATAAAATCGTCCTCACTTCCCTAAAAATTAATAAATTTTAACTTTGATCAACTATATTTAACAAAATATTAATATTTATGATACATAATTAGTATCATTAGATAGATATTTGAATATATTTTAATAATAAACTTATTTAGAGATATAAATGTTGCACATATTTTCTACAAACTTAGTCAAAGTTAAGAAAGTTTGACTAACACGCTTCCCATAGCGACTTTTTTTTTTGGGACAGAGGGAGTAGTATCCAAGGCCTTGTTTAGTTCCAAAATTATTTGGAATTTTGAAACTGTAGCACTTTTGTTTGTATGTGGTAATTATTGTCCAATCATAAAGTAATTAGACTCAAAAGATTCATCTCGTAAATTACAGATGAACTATGTAATTAGTTATATTTTTTATCTATATTTAATACTATATGCATACGTTTAAAGATTCGATGTGACGGAGATGTGATAGAAAATTTGGAATTTTGAAGAGATCTAAACAAGGTCCAAGTATCCGCTCAGAGGAATCTATTGAACATAATTAATTTATCATTATTTACTATAGTATAATATTATTAAATTATAAACTAATTATATTTAATAGGTCATCTTGTAAATCAATTTTCATTTATGTAACTTGTTTTTATCGTTATTTTATAAAACTTTAAATCATTGTCTAAACCTGAGTCCCTGGAACCAAACGGGGCCGAGTCCTTGGCAACAGCATCCGGTAGCAGTCCCAGCTGTCTTTGTAGTAGTAACAGAGAGTTCCCACAGTGCTAATCGTGCTAATCGTACTAATGGGGGATCAGTCTTCAGTGTGAGGCTATCTAAGCACCTGCCAAGCATCAGCATAATAAGCATGGTAAGCCAGAAGCCAGGAGAGGACCGACCGAGCGATGACGACGTGGGGTACAGGAGTGTTCGAGGAGGTGCGGCACGCGGAGTACTGTACATGTGCGGTTGCACGTCGTCAACCAGGAAGAGAGCCCAGCCAGCCAGCCACTGAACCAGTAGCCGTACTCGACTGAGGAGTGTACTCCCTCGGTCCCTTTATATTAGTTGTTCGGAAACGTATCGTGAGAGAATACGGTTTTCTAGATAGACGTTTATGGACAGATGGAGTAGAGCCCGAGCCGAGTGGAAGGAAGCAAGGACACAGAGAATTGACAAAAATCACGCAAGGGGAGGAGAGAGAAGAGAGCAAAGCTGAAAAAGAGGAGCACCACTCGTGGGGTGGGGTTAAAACCCCGAGAACAAACTTGGGAGCCGGAGCCAAGAGCGAAACCGAGCGCACGCACCGAGGGGCGAAGGGGAGGAAGAAGCAAGCAGCGAGACGAGCGAGCAAGCGAGAGCATACCAGAGCAGCAAGGCAAGTAGAGCGGCGGCTCCCCTCTCCCAGTCACAGGCTCTGCGTAGTGGTAGTAGTAGTATTGCCAGTGAGCAGCTGCAGAGGAGCAGGTAGCAGCGAGCGAGCGAGCATGCTCTTAGCGCCCCTCCCCGGCGCCGGGCGGATCTGCCGGAGGGCGGCGGCCGGGGCGGCGCGGCGCTAACTACCCTCGACGGACCGAGCGGCCGCGGGATCTGACGCCGTGCTCGCCTCCTCGGAACTCGGATCGATCGACCCCAGTCCCCCAGCGGCGGCGGCGGCCGAGGCGCCAGCCAGCGCCGGGTTCTCTCGGCTCCGGAACAAGGTAAACCTTTTGCTCTGCGCATTCCCGCTGCTCAAATATCGCAGCCAGAGTGACCGACCTTTCCAAGCAAGCAAGTGACATGCTACGAACTTTGTCTTCCTTCCTTCTGATTATAGAAGGGAAAGATTGCGCCCGCGCTTGCTTGGGCGCCGCGCTGGTGGCGGTAATCTGCGTTCGGGAGCCGCGGCCGCGGCACGCGGTGGAAGGAAAAAAAAAAAGAGAGACAAGGCTGTGACTTGGCGAGGAGGAACTGGGAAAGAAAGGGAGCAGCGAATGGTTTTGGCGCTGTGATTTGGCCTGAAAAGGAGGAATCTTTCCTTCCTCTTCTTCGCCTTCCTTTCCTTTGCCGGCTCGGCTCTTATACCGCCCTCATCAGATCGGCGGCGGCGGCCTCGTTGCTGCTGCTTCCTCGGCAACTTTGAGCACGGGCGAAAATGAGGCTCTCGTCGTCGTCCGGCAGCGTCCTCCCCCCGGCTCAGCAGCCGGGCTCGCCGGAAGGTACGTAGTACTCTTCTTCTTCGCTCTGCTTGCTCTGCTGCGCCGACTTCGAGTCTTGCTTGCTCGTTAATGCTCTTTCCGTTCGTTCGTTGTTTCCTCTTCCGTATTAGTTTCAGTTGGAGTTGTAGGACTGACTGCTATTTGGTTTCGGTTTGTTCTTAAATGCCTCGCTTTAATTGAAGTTTAAGCCTGCTCCTCCGTGGGACTGTGCCCGTGCGTGTGTGATCCTGCAGCAGCGAACCAGTGCGCCGTGTTTGATTTGGGAGGGTTATCTGGATTTTTGCTTTGATGATTTCTTTTCAAGGCGTTACTTTCACGAACTCAGAACGTTTTTTTTCCTTTCGATTTTGGTCTTTTTTTTTGTTTGTTTGTCTACTAGTTCTTGATGTCTGGTCATTTCTTGATATTTCTCCTTCCCGGGAATAGATTGATACGTATTTCCACCCGAACTATTGGTTGTTTTTCAATTAAGATAAGATGTAAAAATAGTTCTTTTATCGTTCCAGTTTAAGGACATTAAGTTAATACCCTTCTTGATTCTCGATTTCATCAACTTAGAATTGGAATTTATGTTGTACCATCCACTTTCTGAAACATTTTTTGTTGTTGGCATAAGCATATGTCTCCAGTTCAATCTACCTTGATATTTCGTTCCTGAAGAAACTTGATGTACTGAATTCTCAAAACAAAACAAATACTTCTGCCATTACAGCTGTGGAGGAGCACAAGTGCCTGAACTCGGAGCTGTGGCATGCCTGTGCCGGCCCGCTTGTTTCTTTGCCCGCGGTGGGTAGCCGGGTTGTGTACTTCCCTCAGGGCCACAGCGAGCAGGTTTGTGCACAAGCTCACCATGCCCGTGAATCCTATGTCCTCTTCCTGTTTGGCTGTCACGCTCAAATCCCCTGCCAGTATTTCCAAAACTCGAAAAATTCTCCCTTTTTTACACTAGTTTTTTTTTTTGGGTGAATTTCTGCTGCAGGTAGCAGCATCAACAAACAAGGAAATGGAGTCTCAGATCCCCAATTATCCTAACCTGCCGCCACAGCTTATATGCCAACTGCATAATGTGACGATGCATGTAAGTTTGGGACCTTGGAACACTTTCTCCTTAAGCTGAGTAACCTTAGTTTTGTGTTTCATAATCTGTGTTATTTCCCTTCTTTCAGGCTGATGCAGAGACAGATGAGGTATATGCACAGATGACACTACAACCGCTCAACCCGGTAAATAAATCATCATATTGTTTCTGCCTATTTGTGTCATATAACATTCATAGTCTTCTAGTTATCTATGAAGAGTAACTTTTGGCTTGCTTTTTGTGCAGCAAGAACTGAAGGACCCATATTTACCTGCAGAATTAGGTTCGGCCAATAAACAGCCAACAAACTACTTCTGCAAAACATTAACAGCAAGTGACACTAGTACCCATGGTGGGTTCTCTGTTCCCCGTCGAGCAGCTGAGAAAGTGTTTCCTCCACTGGTATGTGCAACTTCTCTCAAGTTTCAAGTTCATTATTTATGTTGATTTTGTTGCAGACAGTGAACTCTCTCAAGTTTCGAGTTCATTATTTATGATCCCTCCACAGATTGATCTCATTTGCCAAATACTATGTAGGATTTCACCCAGCAACCTCCATGCCAGGAGTTGATGGCAAAAGATCTTCATGGCAATGAGTGGAAATTCCGTCACATCTTTCGCGGTGAGCAGTTTTTCTTTTTCCTTTTAACTGTGTTTGCTGTGCATTCTAAGGGTTACTGCATAACCTTCTAAATGCCGTCCTTAATGCAGGTCAGCCAAAGCGACATCTTCTAACGACAGGTTGGAGTGTCTTTGTAAGCGCAAAGAGACTCGTTGCTGGTGACTCTGTCCTTTTTATCTGGTATGTTCATGCTTCTGGCATTCCAAACAATCACTTATCCTCTCGTTTCTATCTCCTTCCCATCAGATAGTTTTTTTGGTTGATTTTATGTCTCATTGCCTTGTCAGGAATGACAATAACCAGCTTCTGCTGGGAATTCGTCGGGCAAGTCGGCCACAAACTGTTATGCCATCTTCAGTCTTGTCAAGTGATAGCATGCATATCGGTCTTCTTGCTGCAGCTGCTCACGCTGCTTCGACAAATAGCCGGTTTACAATTTTCTACAACCCAAGGTAGGACCTCTATAATAACTTATTATTTGGGCGTTTTCCCTGTCAAATGTTTTAATATTTGCTTTTGCAGGGCAAGCCCTTCAGAGTTTGTCATACCGCTTGCAAAGTATGTTAAGGCTGTGTATCATACCCGTATATCTGTGGGGATGCGCTTCAGGATGCTTTTTGAGACAGAAGAGTCTAGCGTTAGGAGGTCAGTTTAAATCTGTTTGCAACTTCACCTTGTATGTTTTACCTCTTAGTTCAGTTGCTATTTTATTTTTTTTCTCTCTGTCATTTCCCTACACATTGCCTTTGTCTAGTTATGAGGATTACTGCATTTGCCTACAAGATCTATGGCTTAGGCCACATGTCAATATACCTCTTACACTTAATATTGAACTACTGTATACGCAGTCATAAGTGGTATTAGCAGTCTAACCGGATTAAATACGTTCAATTGCAGATACATGGGGACAATTACAGGAATCAGTGATCTTGATTCTGTACGATGGCCAAATTCACACTGGCGTTCTGTTAAGGTATATTTTGGACTCGTGCTTCTCTTGTTTCCTCTACTTACTACAAGCCCTTGTCAACCATGTCTGTTGCAAATTTTCAGTTGAAAACGAAACTACTCCAGCACTCCCTTAAAGTTTGTTCTCTCAGAGATACCTATTTCATGGTTTTGTATGATGACAAATTTACCTGTGAATGAATATAGGTTGGCTGGGATGAATCAACTGCAGGTGAGAGACAGCCAAGGGTGTCACTATGGGAGATTGAGCCCCTAACAACTTTCCCAATGTATCCATCTCCTTTTCCGCTCAGGCTCAAGCGTCCATGGCCAACAGGCTTGCCTTCTCTGCACGGTATGAGGTGCAGTTATGTTTAGCTAGTGTTTGTAGATATGCTAGCTTATTAAATAATTTTGCAATATGCATTCTATCGCCAATAATCTTTCATGTGATGTCCATCCGTAGGTGGGAAGGATGATGACCTGGCTAACTCTCTCATGTGGCTTCGAGATACCGCAAATCCTGGTCTTCAGTCGCTAAATTTTGGTGGATTTGGTATGAACCCTTGGATGCAGCCAAGGCTGGATGCTTCCTTACTTGGTCTGCAACCTGACATGTATCAGGCCATGGCCACAGCTGCTTTCCAGGATCCAACAAAGCAGGCATCACCCACAATGCTGCAGTTCCAGCAGCCACAGAACATAGCTGGCCGGGCCACACCACTTCTTTCAAGCCAGATTTTGCAGCAAGCACATCCTCAATTTCAGCAGCAGCCATACCTTCAAAACATCTCTGAGAGCACAATCCAACGCAGCCAGTCATTCAATGAGCAGAAGCCCCAGCTGCAGCCCCAGCAACAGCAGCAAGAATCACCGCAGCAGCAGCAATCACAGCGTCTGCAAGTCCCTCAACATCAACAATTGCAACAACAGAACATGACGAACTACCAGTCTGTTTCTAATGCATTATCAGCATTTTCTCAGCTGTCGTCAGCCTCTCAGTCTTCACCTGTGGCACTGCAGACTATACTACCGTTCTCACAGGCACAGAGCTTTACAGACACGAATGTAAGCTCACTGTCTCCATCCCATGCCAATACCATGCAAAATACACTGAGGCCATTCTCATCAGAAGCCGTTTCTCACCTCAGCATGCCGAGGCCCACTGCGATACCTATCGCTGACCCATGGTCATCGAAGCGAGTTGCGGTGGAGTCTTTGCTTCCTTCTCGTCCCCAGGTTTCGTCTCAAATGGAACAATTGGACTCTACACCAGCTAGTATACCTCATAGCTCCGCATTGGCTCCACTTCCTGGAAGAGGATGTTTGGTGGATCAAGTTGTGAACTCTGATCCTCAAAATCATCTCTTGTTTGGTGTTAGTATAGATTCGCAGTCACTGCTAATGCAAGGAGGCATCCCTGGTCTCCAAAATGGGAATGATTCAACTGCTATACCTTATTCCACATCCAATTTTCTGAGCCCTTCCCAGAATGATTTTCATTTGGATCATACGCTAAATACTTCAGTCTGCTTAGATGATTCTGGGTACGTGCCACCATGTTCAGATAATTCTGACCAAGTGAACCGACCACCAGCGACCTTCGTGAAGGTGAGTAATTTTTTCTAACTGGGAAGGCATCCGTGTTTCTTCTGTGAATTTAACTTTATTTATGCGCTGAATGCTCACAACTGTCGAAATTTGTACACTGCCAATACTTAGAAGTATTAATCATTATACTGGTAGAATATAATGAGTAATCAAGCAGCGAAACTTTTAGAGCATTTTATTAGAAAACAATAGTTTACCTGTAAGCAAGCACTTGATATGAGAATCTAGTCTCTGAGAAGTTCTGTTCTTTTTTTCTCTACCTATACACTGGCACTAATATGCACATTTGCCTGCACTTGTATAACAGGTTTACAAATCTGGAACCTACGGAAGGTCGCTGGATATCACTAGGTTTAGTAGCTATCATGAGCTCCGTAGGGAACTAGGGCGCCTATTTGGCCTTGAGGGCCAGTTGGAAGACCCTTTGAGATCAGGCTGGCAGCTTGTATTCGTCGACCGTGAGGAGGACGTCCTTCTCGTGGGAGACGACCCTTGGCAGTAAGTTCTCATGACTGTTCGCCCGTCTTGGCGGTACATCCTGAACAATTTCATGCGCATTTCCATCCACACTCTCCCTTACATAGATGTCTGCCTGTTGCAACCTGCAGGGAATTCGTGAGCACGGTGTCCTGCATAAAGATACTCTCGCCGCAAGAGGTGCAGCAGATGGGCAAGCAGGGGCTGGAGCTCCTGAGCTCGGCCCCAGCCCGGAGGCTAGGTAACAGCTGCGACGACTACGTTAGCAGGCAGGAGTCGAGGAGCCTGAGCACCGGGATCGCGTCCGTCGGCTCGGTCGAGTTCTGAACCGAAGATAGGGCAGCGCACGCAGCAAGTTACGTGCCCTCAGATTAGGGCTGAAGGCGGCTGGTCTGCGACCCGACCGACCCGCGAGCTCGTTTCGCGCTAGCTTCCATTGGTTTTGCGACCTGGGAACTGGGATGGATGGAGCTGGAATGGAAGTTCAGTTCAGCGCAGACCAAGCCTCCTTAGCTCTCCCAAGTTATGTACCATCTAATAATTCTGTTCGTCGTATGATATCATCAATCATCAACTCCTAAGTAGAAAACCACCGACGGCATGGCAGGTGCCTGCCGCCGTTGGTGGTATACAGCATGCTGAAACTTTGTTCTTGTATGGAGAAATACTAATCCTGTGAATGTAGCCAGGCTCTCTAATGATGGATCAATCAGGTAATAGCCCTCTTGTTGCATGCTCCAGCACACAGCAAAGCACATGCCTGGTTTGTTCATGTTCCTGCAGATCTGCTGCACGATGAATATCATCGTTTTTGGTTGCACTAGAGCATTTGTGGCATGCAGCAACCAGACAGACAGCAGTGAGGGGGTGTGGTGTGGTCCTGTCCTGTCATCCTGTGTGGCTAGCTGTGTGCATTGTTGCACCAATGCACCATTGTCCGCCCATTGGCAAGTGAAACGTGCTCCATTCCAAGTAAGGGGCTGCAGTGCAGGTCTGCAAATCCAGGACAAAGTTTGGTACTAGCACTTGCTGCCACTGAAGGGCATGAGCTAATGACTGATGAGCACTCCATTTGTAAACCTGTCTGACATGGGCTTTGCTTCTTCCAGATCTGTAGTAGGTAGCGTCCAATGTCACTGTTCCTTTTACTGACAATGGGGCGCCTGGCCTCTGGCGCGAAGTAGTAGTAGGTGACTGGTGTGGCGTTCATCCTATGCTGGTCCTCCCTCTATTTCTAAAATAAGTGACGTTTTCGCTTTTTGATAAACAACTATCAACAATTATATATTAAAATATATAAATATTTATGTTAAGTAATTAGTATCATCGGAAAGATTTTAAGTCTAGTTTTTTAATAAATTTATTTGGAGATATAAATATTATACGTATTTTATACAAATCGAGTCAAACTTGTGGTACGAAAATCTAAAACGTCGTTTATTTAGGGACAGAGGGAGTACGAGTGGAGGCAGAGGCAGCAGACCCACATACAGTACGGATTAGCAATTCATGGTTGGATTGGAGATTTAGAGTTGGAGGAGAGGAGGGACTACTGTGGGGAGGGGCATCATTCATTCCAATTCCACTGGGAGGACAGTGACTGCCTGCAAATTGGGGTGGGGGTGGGGGGCCAGCATCGATGCATCCCCATGTGAGGTTTGCGTCCCCATCTCATCTGACACCTGACGGTGCCTGCACTGCACTGCACAGGTGAAAATCGTCATGGATGGATGGATGGATCGGCTGAGGCTGACCTGTGACCTCCCCTCCTGCCCTTTCCTGAAGGTCAGTCAGTGGTGAGTGAGTGAGGGGGTAGGGAGTGCAGGTAGACTGGTGACTGGAGTACTCTCTATATCTAAATGTCTGTCTCTAGAAAACCATATTCCTAAATATCTATTTTTAGAAAATCATGTTTCACTCACAGACATACTTCTCGGACAACGGACGTATAGAGACGGAGCGAGTATAGTACTAGTGTGGATGTGAGTGAATGCGATGCCCATGCATGTCCTCGATACATATCCATGAACCATGATCCGTTCAAGTTCTCAACGCTTGCGTGTCCGTTATCCAGAACCGGTTCCGATGGATCCATGCTCATTTCCATCCATCCATCCATGATTCGTCCTTCTCTTCTCTCATGTGAAACACGCTACACCACGGCGGTCTCTGCACTGGGGATTGGGATTGGGGGAGGGCCCTGGGCCCTCCCAACAAGGGCAACAAGTGGGTGCCTGTCTGTCCTTGGCTTTGGCTGCAAGCCTGGAGTGGATGGGTTCTGCTTCTGCTTCTGCTTCTGGATGACGACGAGCGAGCTGAGCTTGAGCTTGAGCTGTGATGAGATCAAAAGAGGCAGCATGCATGCATGCATGTGTGGAGCACAATTGCACACGCCGCCCACTTCGTCTTTCGTTTTTCCTCGCAATCCCAAAGGAAGGACACAAGGCCAAGGTCGCGGCTCTTGTGGGGCATCTCCAATTCTCGATGATGAGATGAGATGAGGATTCGTCCGTCCCAGTCCGATCTCCGGACGGCCCCGCGCCGGGATCTCGTGCGTGCCCGACCACCATCGCCCCCTCCCAGGCATCACCAGCATTGCCTGCATCTCATCCTGATCCTGATTCCTGAATGCCTGGTTGGGGAGTGAACCACGCGACTGACTGACCGGAGAGCGGTGGACGCCGACAGCCACGACAGCGAGGCGTCAGGAGGCAGTGTCTCCTTCGCCAGGTGCCCCTGCCGCTGTCATCCCCGGCCAGGTGAAAACGCGATCACGCGCTCGGCCGCCGACGCCGACCAGTCACCTGGTCGATTCGATCGACTACACTACAGTTTGCAGTTGGTACCGGAGTGCCTGCCTGCCCCCCGCTGCTAACCTACGGCGGCGCCTCAAATCGGCCGTCCGTCCGTCCTCCTGAGCTGGCCGTGCACGCACTTTTTACCCAACTTTTAGCGCCGGCGGACAGAGGACCACCACCGCCGCGGGCCTCGGCGGCAATCACGGTTCGTCGCCCCACGTCGATCGGCTCGGGGAATGATAGCACTGTGGCCCAGGGTAGAGTAGGGTACGGCCGTGTCCATCCTCCTCTGTCCTCTCCTAATAACTCGTAATAGGAGCCGTACATTACATAATTGAACCTTCTTTTTTTTTTGCGAATTACTCCTACACGTTGAACCCCCACCTGAATATAAGACGACCTGATGATAGCCATATTGATCCAAAATGAGTTTTCTATACAGTTATTTCGTTGGAGGCTATAGATATGAGACGCATTTTGGATTTAGGAGCCCCAATGAATTTCTCTTAACCACGAATTACAATTCGAGGGACCTAACTTTTACCATAGCATACAAAAATATTTGAGACAATTCTAACATATAAGAAATCCTTGACACTTCAGCTAACTGATGACGCCTCCTTCATGGCGGAGGTGCATCTGAAACTTGTCTCTAATTACTTGCAACTCTTTTAGAGCATCTCCAATTAATGGGCGATTCATTGGCGTCGGTTCTGAACAATAAATCCCAACCTGCAAAATTGAAGCGATGCAGGCATTTCTTGCGCCTCTAATACTGCTGGAGTTTGAGGTGCTTGGTTCATCATCTTCTGTCTCTGTTACTAGTTGTTGATCCACAATAGTGCTCATTCTGTCTGGCAGTGCCATTTGAACATAGTTTCGGAGCTCAATGGCTTCTCCAAATTCATTCCCCGTTGGTCTCTTTCCGGTCAACATCTCTAATAACAGTATGCCGAAGCTGTATACGTCACCCTGAGTGGAAACTTCATTCCCAAGTCCGTACTCTGAAACCAAACAGCATGCGTTTCTTTTCAACAAACATGTTTATGGAGAATTTTCATGCAGTCACATTTGTTTCGTTTCCAAAACACTAAGTTTACCTATTTAATTTATTTCAGTGTCTAACTATAAATTTCAGATATTTCAACTCTTTCATATTCTTCAAATCTTAGCTATTGTTTAGCTGTATTCACATATTTGAGTAATTAAAACACCAAAAAAGCTTAAATTTAGCTATAGCCTACATTGTGGACTAATTAGAAGAGATAAAATAGAAGTATACCTGGAGCTGCATAACCAATTGATCCTCTCATTGATGCCCAACCACTTGATTCATCTTTGTCTTGATGCAAGAACCGTGCTAGCCCAAAATCACCAACGTGAGCAACCATGTCACAGTCCAGGAGAACATTGCTTGGCTTAAGATCACAGTGAACAATTGGTGCTGGCTTATGTTGGTGTAGATAATCAAGCGAGGCTGCCACATCAATTGCGATGTGTAGCCTTGCAATCAGTTCTAGTGACTTCTGTTCACCATCTTCTTCCATAGTATGTTGGTGTAGCCATTGGTCCAAATTTCCATTTGGTAAAAACTCATAGACAAGGGCCTTGAAGTCACGTCCTTGAAAATCAATACTTGAGCAGACGGTTAATATCTTTACAAGATTTCGATGTCGAGCACATCTTAAAGTGTTGCATTCCGCGAAAAAACTTTGAGATGCACCACGCTGCATGAGGTTGAGAACCTTAACAGCGACAACTGCATCCTGACCATTTACTGTCATTTTGCCTTTGTACACTGATCCAAAGCTTCCTGACCCGATCAGGTTTTCAGATGTGAAACCATTTGTTGCATTGACCAATTCAGCGAAGGAAATCCTCACATACTGCTCACTCAAGATTGACCTTTGTAGGTTTATTGCTTTTGTCTTCTAGCTCTTTTGGTGAAGTATGGATAGTGCAAATACTAGTGTGACAAAAACACATCCACTGCATATGGAAACTATTATGGCAACTTTATGATGTGACTTCTTGGTGGTGTTGGTTGAGCAGGCCGGTAATTTTAGTTCGGGGATACCACCACAGAGGCCATCATTCCCAGTGATTAAGACTCCAGTTGCATTCTGAAATAACCCATCAGTCGGAACTCTACCTTGGAGTTTGTTAAATGAGAGATCCAATGAAGAAATACCTGATAATCTAGCAAGGGTCTCAGGTATGGTCCCAGATAAATTATTGTAGGAAAGATTAAGTCTGAGGAGGCCCCTTAGAGTTCCTAGTGATACTGGAATTGTCCCTTGATTATGTTTTTAGATAAACTGAGATATACCAGGCTTTGACACTCGCTGATAGAGTCTGGGATGTCACTAGAAATCATATTATTGGAAAAATCAATTTCGTTGAGATTTTTTAGATTGCCCACTTCTGATGGCAAAGTCCCTAACAAGGAATTGTGTGAAAGATTCATGTAAATTGAAAGTTTTGATATGAAAAATAGTTCTTTTGGTATTGAACCAAATAGATTATTGTGAGAAAGATCCAAGAGTTCTAGTGGACAATATTTGAGACTTGACGGTATAGGTCCACTAATTTGATTACCACTAAGAAAAAGTTTAGTAAGTTGTGTCAGATTGCCCAGGGTTTCAGGGATGGGTCCTGACAAAATGTTATTTGATAAAGATAAAAAATTCAACTTCTTAAGTTTGCCGAGAGATGATGGAATAGTGCCTACAAGAATATTTTGATCCATAAAAAGTGCCTCTAGGTTGACGAGGTTCCCTATTCCTGCAGGTATTGTTCCAGTTATCTTGTTGTCCGCTATGCTAAGAAACTCTATTCCTATTGAAAAATTAGCAATTGAATTGGGTAGCACGCCTTTGAGTTTGTTGGATTTCAAACCTAGTTTCCTCATATTGCTACAATTGGTTAGACTAGACATGAAGCCCCAATCTGCATCATTTGTTGCTTCAAACTCATTTTCTGCAAGCAACACTCGAGACAAGTTCATTTGGTGAATCCCCAAGCACTGGGGAATTCTTCCCGATAAGAAGGTGCTTTGTATTTCAATATATTCAAGCATGGAAACATTGCATATGGATGGTGGGAGCGTGCCACGAAATTGATTATCTGCTCTAATAAATATTTTGAGTTTGGATAGCTTGCTGCCCGTATCAGTTGGGAGAACCCCAGTCATGCTGTTGTTATTTATTGCCAGGATTTCAAGAGAAGAGAGATTGGACATCGAATGAGGCAAAGACCCTTCTAGCTCGTTATCGTTTAGATAAAGGTCCTTGAGGGTATGGAGGTTTCCGATGGAATGGGGTATCGAGCCTGAAAGTTTGTTCACTGAGAGAGAAAGAGCTATAAGAAGCTCAAGGTTTCCTAATGATTCTGGGATTTGACCCACTAGACCGTTTTTCTGGAGGTCAATGATTACTAGTGAAGAGAGGTTTCCTAACCAAGGAGGGATTTTTCCTGTAAGCCTATTTTTCCCTAGGTAGAGGTACTTGAGATTATGCAGTGAGCTGAACTCGCTTGGTATTTCACCCTGTAACTTATTAGTATCAAGAGCGATCATGACAAGATGGCTGCAATTCGCGAGTGATGGTGGAATATATCCTTGAATGGAGTTTTCTTGAAGTATAAGAGTCTCAAGGTCACGAAGATTACCAAGCTCTGGAGGCATGATGCCATGGAGTTGGTTCAATGTAAGGTCGAGCAGCCTCAAGTAGGTTAGGTTGCCCAGGGCAGTGGTGATGGTGCCGACAAGGTTGAGCCCGGCGAGGTTCAGTGCCACCACACGGCCAAGTCGTCTTCCTTTCAAGCCGCATGCCACACCGGGCCACTGGCACATGGGAACAGACAGGTTTCCCCATTGCACCAGGGCTCCCGATGGGTCCATGCTCACGTGTGACTTGAACGACATGAGCGCGCCATGGTCAGTGCTGTTGCTTGTGGTGGAGAGATAGCCAGGAGAGCATGCAAGCAATACGAAGGCGAGCAAGAGCGACTGTCGGAGTAGCAGCGTCATTGCTGCTGGGGGAGCTCTGAATTTGGTTGCCAGGATCGATGGTTGTGTGTTTGTTTTAGCATTAGGCAACTCGTGGTGCCTTTGATTTATAGATCGAAGGTAGCCACTTGCCACTGGATCTAGCTTGAATTAGTAACCTGAAGTCAAATGTTTCGCTGACCAGATCGAGACGAAGACTAGAGCAACACAAATCAGTCTTGTCAAATGTGATGCAAATACACAGAGTTGGCACATTAGCGTCAGCCTTCTCCAAATGGCAGCTGGTGGGAAGATGAGTCATGCATACTTCGCTTTTATAGGTTGTTCATCAGTCATTAGAGTGCTACTAGAACCTGGATTCCTTAAGGTTCCAGCCGGCTGCCGGCCAAACCTTTTCTCATGAAGATTGTATCGTTCTTGTGCAATACAAAAATGTTTATACGTACCTCAGGATCGGATGTGGTAATGTGACATCAGTATCATACATTGGAGGTGCCCGAGGCTAGCAATCCAGACGGCTACTTTACGCCGTTTATTATTTGGCAAATAACAACGGTTTGGTTATTTCAATCAAGTGAATCAAAAACTTAATTAAGTCTAAGCACGAGAACGGGTATGTTGATATCTTGCAGAACTCATAAACCCAAATAATTCAAATATAGCACCTTTCGTGCTAACCACTTTAAACAATATATGAGAGAATGATATTGAGAGTAAGAAGAAATGCGCTGTGTACTGCAGGGTGAGCGCATTTTGATGGTATGTGTTTTTATATGTTATAAACCACAAAAATGTAAGCCCATAAACCATGCTCATCATGTTGTATAGTTGTGCACATTGTGATATTGATAAGCACAGCACCAACTGCACAACTGAACTCATAGTCCATGCCAACGTTATTCTACCTACCAGTTTCTAACTCATTAGTCATACTGTGATGCCACAAAATGTAATAATCTCAGCCTGCCACAATGTGCTTATGCCTTCTCCGCCTAAGAAAAATTCAACTATCAATGTCATTGCCCACAGCATGCATAATCCACATTTTTCACTATATTAGTTCTAATCTCAGTGAAGAAAATAAGAGAGACAATCTATTTTTAGTCTTTCTCGGCTCTGTTTCACCAGTACCTCTCATATCTAGTAACAACATGAATCTCAGCCACTCAGTATTGCTCTACCGTTTCCTTGAGCGCCTAGGAGCCGCCTCCTCTTCGCTCTCGCTGTCATCGTCCCGAAGGGCGCTTCTACCATACCTGTCCCCAGACTGGTCTCTGGCTCCATCTGCTCCAGAGTTTACAGTGTTATCATGGCCCCTGCTGCCCTGGTCTGATGACGCTGTTTCGAACCTGTCCCCACGGTCACCCCCTGGCCTTCTCTGCTCCCGCTTCGCAGCACGGTTTGGAGGTGGTGGGGGCATGAAAGGTGCCATACCCATGGGACGATTAGGCCGTCCAGGCCCGCCCATTCCCATGCCTCCCATCAGTGGACCACGACCAGGGCCCATCATCATGTCAAGACCCATAGGGAAAGGCTGCGGAGGCCTGCCGGGGAAGCCCATCCCGGGCATCGGGCCTCTAGCAAAGTCCCCGGGGAACCTTGGGCCAACAAATGGCGGGAAACCACGTGGCATGCCAAACGGATCAGGCATGCCGAAACCACCGCCGAAACCAAAGCCATCACCCATCATGTTGGGAGGGAAGCCACGTCCTGCCATGATTGGCCCACGCATCATCGGCATTTGAGGCGGCCACATCATCCCCCTTCCTCTTCCCCTCCCTTGAGACTCTTGGGCGTTGCCTTCTTCTTCCTCCTCACTTTCCTCTTCCTCATCATCTTCATTGTCGTCAAACAGCACAATATCTTGATTATCAGCTGCCTCGTCAGCACTGACTCCCTTTGCTTTTTCCTCCTCTCGCTTGGCCTCTGCTGCAATTAGCATAGCCTGAACCCATATTCAAAAATATCAAACACAGGAAATGGACACTTCAATCAAACAAGTGAAAAGAAAAGAGGCAACATATGGTAACTAAAATAATATATATCAAGTAAACAAAAGTGAACCTGTCCTTTGAGCAAAAATGTACCATGCTATTTCTCTTTTAAGCAAAATAGCACTAGCATTGACCAACATGTGGAGCCGTGTGCTACTGCATTTAGAAGAGTGTATATGCATTGCTAGTCCTTAACTCCTTATTCATTGAAGAGAATATAGTGTGCCATTACTAAATTTTAGTCAATCTAAAAGAAGCAGCAATTATCTCCATTAGAATAAAACTATAGTGTAAATAAAGATTGTAAATTTTAGTGATATCTTCCACCTCTTTCTAGCAAAACCCTGCTATGTGAATCTTATATGCACATAAATATGGTCACCCAAAACCATGATTTGACCATTACAAAACTACTAGTTTAGAGTTAAGAAACAAAGCAAATGGTGTTCAAATGTGACTAGACCAAATCCTAGTGTTAGTTGTGGTTGCAATGGTCTAGGTTGATATGCCTGCTAGTAAGAAAACAGAAAGGTACTGGGAATGTTAAAAACAAGATAAATGGCAATAAATGCATAACCTACCGTAAGTTCGCTGTCAGGCTCCAGATAAAGCAGAGAAGCCAACTGCTCACCAATGAAAGGTTCTAGTTCCTGGCAATCTCTGCTGATCTGCAGTAATCAGAAGTGAACTGAACAATTAAATCCAGGAAACTTTGAGAATGTAGATGTATGAAAAAAAACATACAATTTCAACAATCTAGCCAATCATCAGTGCGTGCATACCACTGGAATTTTTATTACTTTTCTTTCTGGCCTACATCAATTTAGAATATCCTTCTGGCAAGATTAATTTTCCAGCTAGTGTTTTAATCATTATATAAACTGTACAAAAGTTTGAAGTTTAATCAACCAGCCAAACGTAACACAATATTATAATCTCAGGTGAAATATAAATCTAGACAATAAGGATGAACAACATATGTATGGTTTATAGTTAAAGCAAAATCAGCTCAGTCTTTCGAGGCAGGTTTGACAATGGTTCATTCAACCTTTTGATAAAGAACAATCAAGATGGAAATATATCAGACAGGCCGTGAAATAGTGCTATACTGCTACATGTATAAGCCAAACCAACAGTTTCCACACTTTGCCATTTTATGACATATAAAAAACATAAGACATCACATTTCAAGGAGCCAAGGCCAGCGTACACCTAAGACAAGGTGATCCACATACCTTCACAGGGAGGTTATCATTGTACGGATTGCGGAGATGATGGGTTTTCTGAAATGACAACTCACAAAGCTGCAGTGCAAAAACTGTTGTAAGTATATACATAATGATGATATTAGACATACTGTCAAGGCTTTCATGCAAAAAAAGATGGCATGAAATATTCAATGAGAAGTCTTATCAGCCACAACTTCAATTAATGATTTGGTGAATGATATAACCATGCTTGTAAACTCAACATCAATTTTATAGTCCAGTTCAAAAAAAAATTATCAACATGAAGGTGATAAGCCATATTCAATTGTATTATGTCCAGTTCATAAAAAACGCAAACAGAACATAAACACAAGGCCATTGGCCTACACGCTTGCAAGAACTAAAGCTAACCAATGACTAGTTCATCTGTACAATGAATGAGTAGCATATCCAAATTTTGATATGGTGAACAGCACCCAATGGAATGACACTTCAAGGCATTAATACGACAGTTTCAGCTTCTACATAAATTGCCTGGGCCTAAAGCACATCTTAACCACAATTCCATCAACATATAAGTCTCAGTTTCTATCAATGTTTGCATGTTTGTAATACTAAGCTTGGCTATTTTAGACAAAGTTCAGCTAGGCGGCGACTACTCGGCGACTATGCGCGACTAGGTGCTGGGCGAGGCCTGTCGCTGCGACTAGGGCCGTAGGTGCGCTCGCGGCGCTAGGCGGCGAGGAGGGCGCGCTAGGCGGGCGCAGAGCGGCGCGTAGACGCGCGAGAGGTGTCGCGAGCGCGGGCCCGCCGATTTTGGCGCGGCTTGTTAGCGCGCGGAGATATCCCGCGCGGCCAGGCGCGCGCGCGTCGCGAATCCTCCCCCGCGGCTCATCCTGCTCCTCCCGCTCCTCCCCTGCTCCCTCCCCTGCGGCTCATCCTGCTCCTCCCGCTCCTCCCCTGCTCGTCCCTTGCTCATCCTCCACTCGCCGCCGCCGGTCTAAAACGCCTAGGAAAACGCCTAGGAACGCCTAGGCGCGAGTACTCCCGACTAGGCGCTAGGCGGAGGGTCAGCGCCTAGATTCCGCCTAGCGCCTAGCTGAACTTTGATTTTAGATGGTTTGCCCAGGATAATTACGTCCAGATTCCCTTGGGAACAGGATCAGGGTTGCACAGATGAATAGGTGGAAAGAAAGGAAGATTTGCGCTGCTACTAACTGAACCAAAAGTACAACATACAAAAGTCTTCGTGCATTATAATGTATAATGTGAATTTATAAACCATACTGTCATGGGCCAGTGCTAGGCGCAACACATTAGCCAAGCTGCACGGCTTCCCCACCAAAGCCAGGTGGCAACAGCATGAACTTATGTGATGGGTTAGTTTGTCAGTGATTAGTTGCATTAGAAATTTCCATCTGTTTGCCACAATGCCACATGGGCATTGGAATCGAACAAAAAGAGAAATCAATATCCATGCCAATCTATCTTCTCCTTATTCTGCCCTTCTGGTGAGGCTACCGCCTGCCGACAAGGTCACTCTGTTTGGGCTCAGGGCCATCTAAAACACACCCATATACTATGATTATCAGTTATCAGCTCAAAATTCAAAGATCCCATCATCTGGAAAGGACTAAGCTAAAATTAAAGTGGTGATAAACAAACAGGAGTACATAATCAGCAACGAAACTGCACCTTAAGCCACTGCATAGAGAAGTTCCGACCATAGTGCGCTGTTCCATGAGCAGATTTCCAATTTCCACCACCAATGTACCCACCAATCCTAGAAGTCATCTTTGCACACCCCTTGAAAAGCATAACATTTAGTCTAGTAAATTCATTTAATAGAGAAAAAAAATCAAAATAGCATTTTCAAAGATTAGATCAAAGACAGGCAAATACAACAGTATTCAACTATTCATAGCAAATATGAACCTTCAGTATACCTGGAAATTGCGAGTTCTATTAATTGAGAATATCAAAATGACATTCTCAGTGGATTCAAAGGCTTCATTGAGTTTAGCCTCGTTACTCCTCTGTGTGGCCCAAATTCCTTGCTGAACAGATATTTCCAGATTCTCCCGATTGCAACTTTTAACAATGAAGTACCTGATGTTTTACATTTACCAACCCAAGACTGGATTAGAGAACCATTATAGTATGTCACAGCTGATACCATTAACAATTAAATGGAACTTCTGACAGAAGATGCATAGGTGATGGTATTACTAAAATATGGGCTAAATTACTGAATTCACTCAGCCATGGTGATAGGTACAAAAAGTAAAAAAAAAATTGACAAAAGTAAGCAAGTAACTGGTATTCATAAAACTAACTAACTTGGTAAGCTCCATATATATTTCAATAAGCAAGTCAAACATCTGATTACTATGTCTGTAAAACAAAAGAGATTTTTTAACCCTTCTTTTTCAAGGGATTCCTCAAGAAACCCAAAAAGAAGCAGATAAAATGTTGATTTCCCAAGTATTACAGCGCATGAACCAGACATATAAAAAAATAATAAACCAAAGATGTATGAAAACCAAACATATGTTTATAATGGCATCTAAATTTGAAAATACCAAACAACTACAAATTCAGGTTAAGGTGAGTAGTGTAAACTGCATATGTTTATAATCCTGTGTATTGTCTCCACGGGCAGCAGAGGCATGTTCAATGGCCCTGTGTATGATATGGCCTGGATCAGACTACAGGTCTCCAAAATTAACCATTCATGCGATGTTCACCATCTCATGTGCTACTTGAACTTTCCACCACGAAATCCTTCTATACAAATAGAGAAGTAGCTTAGCAGTAACTATCCTTACAAAAGCTTCTTCCATTGAAGAGCCAAATATTGTGGAACCAACCTCAGAGAATAACCAGCTAACATATAACCTAGCTTTGTAATCCGAAGAGCGAAAATGACTACAAACTTTTTCTTTCAATCAGTTGACATAAGCTTCAAATTAAGTACAATTTATCAACAAGTGTCCAAACATATAGTATAATATACTAATTTTATGAGATACGCTGTTGCAACCAAAACTAAACTATGTATGCAGTTTTCACAGTTCTAAAAGCTTTACAAGCATGACTAGAAACTCCACACACACCTAGATGGTCCTTGTGGAAGGGGTGTGGCAATTCTAGTGGCCTGATGGCCATTTGAAACACCTTGGGCCTGGTCATTTGTATTTGGTTTCTGCTGTTGTTGTGGTGGCTGTTGATTCAGCGTTTGTGCTTGTTGTCCACCAGCTGGTGGAGCCGCAGCAGTAGTATTTTCTGCCGAGTTTTGGTTAGGCAACCCAGAACCCTGTGGATGCTGAGGTCTCTCCCCCTGCTGATTATAATTATTATTTCTATTTGGACCGTATCTGTTGAAAGATCGCATCTGCAAAATCTTCTGAAGAACTTCCTCAACAGAAGGCGGTGGCCCAGGTAGCTTATTGTGCTTGTACCGGCAATTAGGACCATTGGGACAAAACCCCATCTTGTACCTGCAATGTAAGGAACAACAGATATTCAGATGTGACGAAAGATGGCAAGCTATCATTCTTATCTTTGAACAATGACAATACAAAGCTAATCCAGAGTCACAGCTTTACAGGTTATAGTTTGTACGGCCATTTTTGTAGCAAAAAACTACCAAATACATTGAATTCCCAGAATATCATGTCAGTTGTAGCTTCTTTCAGCGAAATTATCAAAATCGCCAAATTATAGATAAAATTGAATCAAACCACATGTACCAACCGAAGACTAAGACTGACCCAAACGTTAAAAATCAACACGGGGCACCCGAACAAGTAGCGTGGGATCAGAGATCTCACATGTTGCACTCCTTGACGTCGTCGTACGAGTGCTTGTACGCGCAGTCGGGCTCGCGGCACTCGCCGAAGTCGCGGAAGAAGCGGCAGACGGGCATGCGGGCCTTGTCGAACTGGTGCAGGAACCCGCACGCCTCGCCCTTCATGCAGAGGCCCCGAAGCCAGTGCCGGCACACGGTCTGGCGGTAGCTCCCGCGACCTCGGCCGCGCCCGTGCATACCCGGCCCATCGCCGCCTCCGCCTCCGCCTCCACCCGCGCCAGGGTCGGTGGAGGACGGCACGGGCCCCCCGCCGCCGACCGCCGGGACAGAGTCGAGGCCGCCCTCGAAGTCGAAGCTCAGTCCGCCGTCGCCTTCGTCCATGGGGAGATGTTAGGGTTTGAGATGTTTTTTTTTTCTTCGATTTGTATACTAGTAAAAGAGAGAGGCATACGAGGGGGAAGCTGAACAGTTCTCTAGCTCTCTCTCTCTCTGGAAAATCAGCTTTGCTAGAGATCCCAATTTCGTAGATAGTATACCTAGGGCTGGTTTGGTGCAGCTCAGCAATTTTCTAGGTAAAGTTAAGCTATTTTGGAAAAAGTGTTTGGCAAAACAGCTTCATCAACAACTGTATGTATAGATATGAGAGAGAAATGGGGGAGAAAGCTCTGATAAGCTACTATTTTCAGCTTCACCATACTTTACAAAGTTGTTTTTCTTTGTGAGAGGGAAAGAAAAACAATTTCATGAGTAAAGCTGTTTTAAAAAGAGGTGTTTGACAAAAAAAAATAGCTCACACCAGCTTTGTAAAGCTGATGTAAGCTGTACCAAACAGACCCTTAATCTCGTCGAGTGATTGACTCATAATCCACCATGGCAGATTCACGAATTAGATAAACGACTAGAAACTTTAAGATACGGAGGGGAAAAAATCGAGTAAATTTGAAACTTGGCTCGTGCTAGAATAAAGGTCAATCTATTATTTTTAGAGGTTATTTTGATCATTCTTTTACTAGATGGTTGATAATGAGTTCAAGGTAGATAGAAAATATTAGCACATATTAACAACTTTGAACGAAGCTAATAGAATTAATAGTTATGATCCCTCCATCTAATAATTAGCAGTTATATTTAGATACACTAGTATTAATTTAGTTTTTACTTTTTCTATTTTAAATTATAATATGGTTTTATTTTTTTTCTGGTATATATTGTTTTTATTATATATGTAGACATATTGTATATATCTAAATGTATAGGAAAAATTACATGTTAGAAAAAAACAAAATATCTTGTAATTAGAGATGAAGGGACAAACTTTTAGTGCTAATGATCCAGGCATCCAGGGCTAACGAAAGAACCAATTAAATCAGAGTTGTTCTTGTGGGGTGAGTGAGGAACAAAACAAGAAGCCAGTTGATTTTTTTTAATTTATATGTGTTGGGTTTAGTTATTTTGATGTAACCACTTGAGAGAGAACATAAATGGTGGCTCATATCGAAAGTCATTATAGGTACTCATGTTTATTCAGAACAATGATCATGTTTGGATCCAAGAGCTAGAGCTAGTTTGAGCTAGTTTGAGCTTAACTAGCACAAAAGTATCCAAACATGAGCGCTAGATTGGGTTAGTTACAACTAGCTCACCCAAAAAAACTATCCCCACCAAGAGACGATTATTTGGGCTAGTTCTGTTGGGGACCACTATTTCTTTTTTTGCTAGTTTTTGTGTGATCCACTAGAATCTCAACCAAGAAAAATGTCTTTATTGACATTCTAACTCTTTCATCTAAACATGTTTTCGGCTAGAGCTAGTTTAGGGCTAGTCTTGAGCTAGAAACTAACTCTAGCATCTAACCGAGCTAGAGTATCCAAACAGGGCCAATACTCTAGAAGTAGGACAACTTACATGTACAAGTACTACGACAAATGTAACAACTTTCTGACCCTATTCAAGATAAAGTCATGTTCGCTTTAACTTATCACTT
The DNA here is from genome assembly GCA_022036555.1 of Microstegium vimineum. Taxonomy (NCBI): domain Eukaryota; kingdom Viridiplantae; phylum Streptophyta; class Magnoliopsida; order Poales; family Poaceae; genus Microstegium; species Microstegium vimineum. The sequence continues at coordinate 47,205,886 of CM039126.1, read as the reverse complement.
ATCAGGTCGGCTTATTCTATGGTACAATGTTTTTCTCTTACAACATAAAACATCGTCAGCAGGTTTATCAGCCGCAAAAACCATAAGCCGGACAACCATGATTTAACAACTTTGATGGTAAAGTTATGACTAAGCCTTCTATAAAAGATAATAATATAAATACATGAAATATTTTTTTTTCGAATGATGTGAAATATATATTGATGTATTTTTCTAGGATTTAACTCTTAGGAACTGTTTGAATTCCACCAACTAAACTTTAGCTGATTAAATTTAATTGCTAGAGATCTAAAAAGTCTGGCTAAAAGACCAACTAAAGTTTAGCTAAGTTTACCGTTTTTTAAACCTAGCTAAAGTTTAGTTAAGAAAACTTTTAGCTGACTAAAATTTAGCTATGAAATTTTAGCTAGCTAAACTTTAATTTGGTTGATCCAAATAGAACCTTAGTCGGGTTAGAATGAGGCACACGCCCACTGGAATTTCAAAATTTTCATCTTATTTATTCCACATCTTTATGATTTTGTACAGACTAATGTTGCAATATATTGATATCATTTCTGCTTGTCATGCTAAAACATGAGACTTCGAGTAGAACTTGTCTATACTTGTTCGGTTTCAAACTAAATGATTTCTTACTACACAATTTGAATCTGGATGAGATGGAGGGACTACATGTTTTTATACTATTCGCCCGATCGTTTCGGTGGTTGATAAGCCGACTGGTGCTATTTTTGGCTATTTCTCTGTGAGAGCTGTTTCAGTGGCTAATAAACCGTCTGACAAGCCAAGCGAATAGGACGTCGGCAATAGGTTAAATTTATTACGAACTTTTTACTATATCTTAGCCTTTTTGTTTCGATGTTTGGTTGTGCTTACTTTGCGGGTGATAAAACTTACCCCAGAGCATCTTTTATAATAATATCAGTTACATACATCACCTGATATAAAGACATGGACATTTTCATTTGCTTATAGTGAAATAAACTCCCATTATTTAAAATAGAAATTTTTAATTGAGGGACACAAGCACAATGGTCCGGGTGCTTAACTGTTTATGCCTTATGCTAGCCTAGATAGTTTTGCCCCAACCTTCTTCCTCCATCGGTTCGGCCTACTTCTTTGGTTTCTGTGTACAACTCTACATGTCCAAATTGGGTCTTGTATTTTAGCCCAACCAACTATCCACTCAAAGTCTGGACTGCAGGTCCAGTTAAATAGAGTCCAAGAAATGCAAAGAGACTTGGATAGGAAAAAGATCAATTTATCTCCTTTAATTTTGGAATGTGTCTGTTTTTTTTCTCTGAATTATAAAACTAGAATTATTTTCTCATCCAATTTTAAAATTGTTTGTTTTACCTCTTTGACTGGTTTTGAAAAAAAAATAGCTAAACCAATAAATTTAGCTAGTATTTTTGGCTAATCTCTTAAAGATACTCTAAATATCTTTTTAAAAAAGGGCTAAAAAATCGGTCTAGCTATGTGGCACAATATGAAGAGGTAAACATCTTTACCATTTTACCAGCGTGTTGTTCCATTTGACTCCATTGTGTGTAAACACTATTATGAACTTTTTTTGTTTGACCAATGTCTATCCATGCCATGGTGTCATGCACCTCGATGGCCTCTATAGATATAGCCTTGGGCGCATAGCGCATCTTTCACCATAGTCCACATGAGAGGTGTCTTCCTGATTGAACTACTGCTTTGAGAAGTTCTAGGGAGAGCGATTGCTCAGTTTCTGAGCCAAACAAGCCAATAATCTCGCACAAACGCTTCATGATACGGGCCTGATCACGAAGCGTGTCTTTGACTCCTAGTCGTCTGCAATGTTTCCCAGATTGCGAGCTTTACCAAGCGTTTCCAAAATCACGAGGCATTTCCTCTCCCTGACCCCCCCCCCTCTCAACCCATCCCAAGCACCGCACTCCCCAGCATCGCCCGACTCTCCCCACCCTGCCTCCGTCCTCCCCTCCAGCGAGATCCTCCGCCAACTCACCTCCCCGCTCCTGACTCCCTCCTCCCCTACCGTTGGCTCCCCATCCGCCGCTAGGCTGCCAATGCAAGGGCACCTCTAGAGCAGTCGTCGCCTTTCTCTGGCTAGATCCGTCGACAGCCGACCAGATCCACTCACCACTGTTGGCTCCCCTCCCCACATCAGCTCCGGATCTACAACAAGTTTCTACTTCAACTTAGACATTGTTTAGATGCGCATGTATTTATTTCAAACCACATGAATTGGAGTTCAGGGTTTCTAGTGTAAAATAGGCTTATTAGCTTCTTATCTTATATCCGAAAGCATGTTTAAATCAGCTCAAAATTATAAAATCCATTTTAAATCAGAATCAAATCCAATAAATCAAATCTACATTATGATTTATTTTGTATCAACTAGAAACACAATGGTACACAAGGATAATATTCATACTTGATCATGTCTAAATACAAGTATTAAATAATATATACAGTCAATTGACAGTCCATTGTACGAGTAGTCTATTTAGCTGTTTATGTACATACTCCAAAACTTACAGTCTGTGAATTGTACATGTCCAAAGTGAATTTTACTTACGGCGGTGCCTCCCCACAATGGATATGTACAAGCATTAAATGCTTAATGATATGTACCTTTTTTTTCAGCACACTGTAGCTGTCGCTGGTGCCTACATCTGGTTAAAAATGAAGCTTAGCTAGGTCTATATATATACTCTCCCTTCCCTAAAAAAATCAATTCCTAGAATTCGTGTCAGTCAAACTTTTTTAACTTTGATTAACTTTATAGAAAAATGTAACAATATTTATGACTTAAAATAAACATCATGTAAAAATATGTTCTTAGATAAATCTAATGATACTAGTTTGATATCATAACTTTTAATACTTTATTTTAGAAATTTGGTCAAAGTTCAAAAAGTTTGACTTAGGACAAATTTAGAAATCTATTCTTTCAGGGACGGAGGGAGTATACTGGACGCGTCTGTGCAGGGAAAAGTAAAGTTTGTCCTTAAGGGCATAAGCCCTCGCAATATGTACCACACAATTTGCATTGAGATATGTGCACAGAAGGAGAGACAATATTATGGGCATGTTTGGATCCTTTGATAAATGACAAATAATTTTGATAAATCTTTTATCATTTTCTAGTGTTTAGATCATATGGTAAATAGCAAATGACAAATGACAATGACAAAGACAATTCTACCTCTACTAATTGTACTCGTATTCACATGCATAGGAGGGAGAGGTATGACTGGGAGGATTTTCTATGGTAAATGATAAATTTTTATACTTTTGTCATTTTTTGTCTTGCATGTTTGGATCCATTTATCAAAAAAATATTAATTCTTTTGTTTTTTTACCAATTTGTCAATTTATCAAGAGGATCAAACATGCCCTATATTGTTTCTCTCCTGTTATACATATTCTCAATAATTCTTTTGTTCTTTTACCAATTTGTCAATTTATCAAGAGGATCAAACATGTCCTATATTGTTTCTCTCCTATTATACATATTCTCAATATGAATTGTGTAGTCCATATTGTAAGGACATATGCCTTGAGGGTAAAAAAATCGCGTTCGTTTGTGTGGGGACTCACTCGTCCGTCATCCATGCTTTGCCTGCCGCACACGCACACAACACGTGCGTACGTAGAACCAAACTCGATCATCAGATAGAGCTGAGCCGGCCCACTCCGTCCACACAAGCATGCCCGGCCTCCTCGTCATTGCTGCCGTGCTCCTCCTCGTCGCAGGCACCGACGGCGCTGTCACGTACGAGCAGCTTGGCAGCGCCATCCGGTCTCGCGCCACCAACGAGACGGACGATGATTGCGGCTACGGCGACAACGCGGCCAAAAACGTTCCCTTCACGGGCCTAGTCGCGGGGTTCGGCGGCGACAACAGCAACTGTGGCATCTGCTACAGGGTCCTTCCTCTGTCCATATACTATCTCGAACGCAGTATCTCATATCATCAGCTGCTTGTGTATCGGTGAGATCAAACACACATACATACATACATAGGGGCGGATCTAAAAGGGGGACTCCGGCCCCTACAGCCGGTGTATTAAAGGAAATATAGAGGGGTTGAGAGAAAAAAGAAGAAAAATAAAGAAATTAGAAGAAGAAAAAGATATTAACCCCTCTTCAATATTGTTATGAGAGGTTGAGAAAGAAAAAAATGAGAGAAAAGAAGAAAAATAGAGATATTAGAAAAAGAGATCGATCAACCCCTCCTTCAATCTTATTCTGGATCCGCTACTGTAAATATATATACAACACACACTAAGTGGATATCATAAAAATACATCATAAAACATTACATGTATACTATATAAACATTATGTGCATCTAAAAATAAAAAAAAATAAAACATTAAATTATAAGTTAAAAAAGGAAGAAAATAAAATAAAAATACGAAAATAGAAAATGGAATAATCAAAATTAATAATTCTATAAAAAATAACTTAAAAATGTATAAATATTTTAAAAATAAAACATAACAAAACCAAAAATAAAGAAAAATAAAAATTAAATAGAATTAAGGAAAGAAAAAAACATAAAAAGAAAGAAAAAGTAAATACAGTAAAATAAAAATAGTAAAAGAAAAAAAGAAAAGAAAAAGGGAAAAGCACAAAGGAAATAAAAGAAAAAATAAAATTAAAAATAATAATAAAACAACACAGTAAAAAGGAAAAATAAAAAGGAAAATGAAAAAGAAATAAAAAAGAAAAGTAACCTTTTAAAATGACGGAACGAAGCATGCTCAGACAGTCAGACGTCAACGAAAAAAGAAAGGAGAAAATGGCCTTATGGCCTCACGGTGCGGCGCGCTCTACATGGGCGGCTGCTGCTGGGCCACCACGTACTCTGTGAGGCCTTTTCTTTCTGGCCTTTTTTTTTCTCGGGCGCCGACCGCGCGAGCGCCGCCGCTCGCCACTCCGCCAGGTCTTCGCCGGCGACAAGCACCCACCAGACCAGGTATGCCCGATCCTTCTCCTTCCTTCCTTCCTATACTGTTTGAAACCGAGCACCCCAAACCCTAAAACCCTAGCGTAAGCTATCTGTATTCAGATCTCACCCAGTTACAACATCATACGAACCAAATTCGAGATTTTCTGCAGAAATTGCCCACCCCTGCCCATCGGGATTTTAAGCAAACCAGGCATAAACTGTTTCCTAGTAATTCTGCGAACCAGAGTCCCAGCAGTAGCACACCCAATTTTCTTTTAACCTGTTGTTACATGCCATGCTCATCTACCAGTTGACAGACACAATGGAAGGAGGACCAGCAGGGCCGTCCCAAGCAATCCCGGTTTCCGGAGACGCCTACTGCAACAACTCCACTGCACCCGTGGACGCTGCCGGCAGCAGCAGCAGCTCACCGGCCGTCGCGAAGCTCCGGAAGCTGCTGTTCCGGCGGATGCTCATCGGCGTCAACGACGGCCGCTACTTCCACGGCCTGTTCCACTGCATCGACAAGCAGGGCAACATCATCCTCCAGGACGCCGTGGAGTACCGCAGCGCCCGCCATTGCTCGTCTCCCACGGAGCAGCGCTGCCTGGGGCTCATCCTCATCCCGGCCGCCTGCCGGTCGTCTTGCCAGGTTGATTGCTCCGTCGAAGAGAAGATGTCGCTCCTGTGTTTGGAATGAACTGTGCTTCTGAAGGTGCTATGCGTTTACTAAAGCTACTGAGCATCAGATTTGCAGCCAATTCTGTTGTTTTTTATTATGAACAAAATTGGTCTTCCAATTTTTAAAGAATTGTTTATTTTTGTTTGAAACTATATTAGGAAGGGCAAGGGAGGAGATTCTATTCTAGGTATTGAATGATTTCATGCAGATGTGAAGTGCTTCATGCATGAGCATTTCTATTTTCTACTATGATGTAAAGTTATTTTTCCATACTGTAGTCTTTAGTTAATTTCAGAGCTACAGCCTACAGCTATCAACAAAAACAGGAGTTCAGAAGAGTGCATATATATCAAGAGAAATTACAAATTGTTGAACTAGTGAAGTCTGGGGCTGCAACGCTAGAAGCAAGAGCCTCTGATAGGGAATTTAGCTTCAGGCCTTGTAAAAAGAAAGGGGGAGAAAATCTGTTGTACATCAACTGCACTACAAAAATGTAACGCTCACTACATCATTGACAGATAACCTCAGCCAGAGAGCAACGCTCACTACAAAAATGTAAATGGTAGCAGTGTAGGCTGTGTAGCTCTGTTCAATTTTAAACTTAAAAAATTCTGAACGCAGAACAACTTGCACTTAGATAACATCTTCTTCTTGTATGATCTATAACAGTTCAATCCTGAAAATTCAGAACTCTGTAACATCATGTTCGGGTCTCAGATTCGCTTAAACAAATATAGCAGTACATATGAAGCAAATCAATGGCTTCTAGCAAAATTTAGTTTACAGCGTTAGCCTTGACACTACCCAAGTTTGCACAAGTCTTAAGTGAAAGCCATCAATTAACTGACATCTTCACCATCGAACCATTTTAGGCAAGGAATGAGCGTCATGACAAGAGTTCTGAAGCTCTCCTTGCTGGCAACTGCATTTCCTTTGATATCAAGCTGTGCCAACTCCAGAGATCTGAAGAACAGTATGGCGTCCCAGTATTCCTCCACGTTGATATTTACCTTCTGGTACTCTTCAAAAGCTTCACTTGCTTCAATTTTGTGCGAGAATGGAGATGAACAGATATACCGTGTTGTGTCAATTGAGTGACCTCCAATCTTGTTGAAAGATAAATCCAAAACTTTCAATGAGATTATCTTCGTAAGGGGTTCAAGTGCTGTGAAACTACTGATCTGGTTGTTGCTGATGTTCAAGAACACAAGGTGCTGCAAAGCCTCCAAACCTTAAAAGAACAAAAAGTGAGCATCTCAAAGCCCCATTTGCCAATGACTAAGCCAATTATCTCATAAATAGAAATTAGTTTAATTCGCAGGCCTTATTATACACAGTTAAAATATCATAATAGTTTTTCCTTGAAGTGGACATACAAGAGATGATTCAAATGCTAACCTTCGACTGATCTAAGACTATTATGGCTTAGGTCCAGCATTTGAACCCACAACAGGCGTTCAACAAATCCAATGCGTGTTAAAGACAATCTGCAAAGTTGCACATGATTCAGAGTAGCTGAATTTGGTTGAACCTGAACTGAACAGTGCTTCATGAAAGTCTCCATGTCACATGTTAACTGCAAGAAAAAGTTAAGTTAGACAGAAGCACATTATCCCTTAGCAAAGTCTCTTCAAACATTCTTTACGCTACCTTATCTATCACAACTAAGCTCCGTTCATCCTCATAGTACTGCTTATGAGATGGATCCAGGTGAATCAAATCAGTGAACAGCCCCAGTGCCTCTTCACAGTATCCCTTCCTTTCAATTAGAGATCTTCCATGGGATTTTATAGCAGCACAAGCAAGCAATAGCCGGGCTAATGTCAACTTCCCAAACTTGCTGGAAAAGAGAGTATGTTATGGGAAAGAGGTTACAATTATGAAAAAGCAGCTTCAGAATGAATTTAGAGCTAACCTGTTGTCATCGGGTAACTCTCTGAAAAGATCTATTTCCTCAGATAGTCTTTCAAAATGCCAATTTGAGTCCTGTTTGAACAAGGCACTAGTGATCTTTAGCAGATCAAAAGGGATAGGATTGCGGTCTCCATGAGTCGGGAATGATTCTGAGCAATTCCAGGCAACTGGCTTATCAAACAGATCTAAACCCCGGGCCGTGTCATCGCTGATCAGTTCAATGTTAAATGTAAAATGCACAGGCCAATTGTAGTTAGAGCCATTTCTAGACACAATGTCATCCGAGCAGAGTATGCTCACTTCAACAGAATATTCCTGCAAACTGCTACATTCATTTGGAATTTGGAGATATGTGACCCAACAGTTAGAATACCCAGAGTCTGCCATTGTGAGGGGTCTCCATTGAATATCCCTACGAAACTCCAAATCAGACTTTAAGTTAACACTTGATTGATTTAATCCTTTGACAGGCTCATTAAAATAAAGAACAATGGGTACAGTCCTTGACCAGATGGATGACAGTGTGCGCTGCTCAACTTTTCCCTTGATCAAAGAAGAACTGAGTTTTGCAGCATTGCAAGGCCATGAATCAATCAGCTGTGGGTTATCTGGACTAGACGTTTGAGCTAAAAGCCAGAGGTGATAAAACCATCCGCTTTGGTCACTTGGATCCGTAAAAAGAGCTTGAGTAACAAGTTCAAATTCCTCAGAAAAAATCTTCTGCTTTGACTCAAAACCTTTGCTCTGCTGTATTAGTAGGTTGGACAGAAGTATACTGCCAAAAAGGTGAATGAGAATGAAATTACAGCAAATATATATGATTTAAATATTGGTACCAAACCAACAAGTAAACATAATACAACACAATGAGACGAATAGGACCAAGGGTAATACAAGGCAATCAAAATAGCCTTCGCTAATTGCAGGTAGCTAGCTTATTTACAGCATATCGATTTACAGTACAAATTACAAAAGACTAAACACATTGTTTTAAGCCGCTGTTTAACATGGCATACAATCACATTGCTATAAAGTGGCAGCTTAGTTTGCCAGTAATTAGTGCTTATAATTCACTAAAGCCAAAAACTTAAGGTGGATCTGACTAAAATTTTCATTCAAATGGCTGTTATTAATTACATATGTTTTCATTTTATCATAATCCATCCATGGCCACCAAGTATAGGTTTAGAAAAAAAAAATTCTAACATCACCACATGGACATATGAAAAAGTCAGAGTAATCATTCTTTTTACAATAGTCAGAGTAATCATTTAGAAAGAACATCCATAAATAATAACTGTATGCATATCATTCAGAAAGAATGACCATATAACAAATGTATACCTACGATTATGCCATGCTGAGTAGTTACTAAAGTTGTCACTGATTTTATCCATCGTATACTTTAGCTCCTCCTCATCTGGAATGCCCATGAATTTTGCGAGGAACCTGTAAAAGAGGGGAATCAATCCAAGCTGACTATCTTGACTGTAATCTCTAACAACAGAAACCTACCTTCTGTAATTCCATCCATGGAAATTCCTGGCATCCATCTTCAACAGTTTATCCAAGAGGCCAAACTCACGTTTGAAATCCACGGGCGCCAGCTTTTGGTTTAACAACCACTTCCGGTGATACCAAGCCCCATAGGACTTTGGGTTCTGTCTTAAAGCAACCTCAACCTTCAAAATCCCAAATCTGAGCATCAACTAAGTAGGCAATCGCAATGGGCGCCAGGAACGATGGAAGCACAAAAACACAAGAGGTCTACTTCTAATTGATAGAAGAGTGTTGATGGGTCAGAGAACTAACCACTCTCAGCTCATCATCAACAGCAGACTTGATGGCCTCCGGGTCAGAAAGCTCCTTGACATTGTGCTGAAACGCAAGCTTCCGGTAGTTCCATGCGGTGTAGGCCTCTGGATTTATATCGAGAAGCTTGAAGCTCAGCCCAATTGCCTCCTTGGTGTACCTACAGGCCCCAGCCATTGATCAAATAAGTCTAGTGTGTTATTAAGCACTATTCTGGAAGACTGAATTTGGGATCTTTTACTTTGTCAGACAAGGAAAAGAGAGGTGAAATTGCAATTCGGATATGACATCCAATGTTTTTTTTTTGTTATGATTGATTAATCAAGAGATAATTTGTAATGATATGCACCAGGTCAGAAAATGAGGACCTCCAATCGGATAATGAGACGACCTCGGGCCTTCATAGTTTCAACAAAGAGGCAGGCAACACAGCGTGAACGAAGCAAAATTATTTATTTGCATCATCACTCCGCAGGAAAATCGCCAAGCCATGAGAGCTAACAGAAGCTCTATCACACTGATCATAGATGCTAGCAAAATCGACCGGTGCTAGATGGAGGAAGAAGAGAGGGAGGAGGGTGTAGTACGGCGGGCGGGCGGCGGCTTACGTGCGGGCATGGTGATTGCGCAGGACCTGGGCCTGGAGGTCCCGGAGCTTGGCGGCTTTCGCTGACGCCGCCTCCTCGTCCTCAGGCTTGGCCGGGCGCCGCGGCCGGCCGTGCATCGCCTCCTCCCTCCGTCGCCGGCGCCGCGGGTGCGGGGGTTTGGATCTCGGGGACGGGGAGAGCGGCTGTTCACCCTTCCAAGTAGGCCCCTTCTTTTCCTCCTGGGAAGTGGGACCTACTAGCAGTAGTGGACTAGTACTCGTGCTCGTGCTGCTGTCGTGTACTATTCGTTAGCAGGGTTCAGATTTGCTCGCACCACCGCCCTCCTCGGCGGCCGCCGCTGCCGTCGCCCCGGCGCTAGCTGTTTTAGTGGTTCTTCGATGGAGTCGTCGCTCAACACACTACAATAGGCTCCTTTTCTTATCTCGACGGGAGCCACTGGCGTCACTGACCACTGGCGTGCAGGTGCAGCACTGCAGCAGCGGCAGACAACGCACGCCCTATTCTAAATTCTGATGTTTCTATCTGATATTCATATTCTGATGCACATAGCTCAGATCAACGCATCACAATTTTGTTGGCAACAACAGAAACGAAAATGCTGGAAATTCGAAGTTCTTGGCTCATGGTTGAACCTGTCCCAGAACCAGAACAGTCTATTGCCCAATTTGCCTAGAAGCAAATCAGCAACAGTTTTACAAAGGTGATCAGATCATCACTACAGCTCAACAACCATGTCTCTGCCTACTCTCTGGTACAACACTACACAGCTTACACTGTAAGCATTCCAATAACTTTATTTGTTTTATTGATTTTGATAGGAGGAAACTTTGCAGCGTAACTTCAAGATCACTCTTCATCCTTGCCAGCATAGTGATGTCGGAACGCACACGAGAAGTCTTTGAGTTCACAGCCATCCTCGCACAGCTTTCGGTAACTGCAGAGAGAATCAGCTTAGTTGCAAAGCGGTGGAGAGGGGGTAGCATCTCATGAAAAGAAAGAAAAAGAGGGAGAAAGTGTTTTACATTTCAAATGCCTCGGAACCCATGGGCATTTGAAGCCGACTCCAGATGCAGAAGCCATGGCCAAACCCAAATCTTTAGCCTGCAGAAGTGCAGAGGGATGTAAACCATGGTTGAAATTTAACTCCACACAAGCTAACTTATCAGTACAAGCTATTAAATACTACTAGCAAAAACTCTTCCCAAGCAACTCATTTGTATTCATATCTTTTTAGACACATCAACTTATCCTTAGGTGAAGTAATCTACCTAATAATATTCTACAGTAGAATTTGATCAAGGAAACATCTGTGTCAATCTGTACCATTAATTTGGAAGTGAAACCACCGCTATAACTCCTTGATGATGGAACACCTTCCATAACTCCAGGAACTGGATTATATGTATCGCTGTTGAAATCAACAGAAAAGAAAACCACTTAAAATTCAGATGATGCAACATATTACATTTATGAGCTGAAGCTAAAGAACTAATCTCCATAGTTCATGGCACCCAACTGAATCATAGTTTTTTTTTCGAAGAACAGGAGGAGCAAGGAGCCCCCTACTGAATCATAGTTGTTACATTTCCAATGCTTTAGGAAGCAAATTCCAAAGTCAAAGCAGCTTAGACTGGCAATAAGATGAGCAAAGGAGACAATACCTACTCCAGCAGCGGGCGCTTGAACAGTTGAAAATGTCTGTAAGAGTTGTTGCTTTGATCCCAAGGTTCTGACCAAGAGCAAAGGCCTCGGAAACCCCAAGCATGCTGATTGCCATTGCCATGTTGTTACATATCTTTGCAGCCTTAAATACCCAATACCAAGAGTGAGTCAGAATCATCATCACACTATTTTAGTTTCTGGTGAGGAATGAAGGTTAATAAAACTTGCCGAGCCATTTCCAGCTCCACCACAGTAGATTGCCTTTTTTCCCATTGCGAGAAGTAAGGGCTTGGCTGCTAAATATGCTTCCTCAAGACCACCCACCTGTACATCATTGCTTGAAACAAAAAATAAATATCAATTTCTTCTATATTAATGTAATAGTTTTCTAGTCTGGCCGAACAGCTAGAGTTATGATGAGAAGCAAGAAATAGTACCATGAAAGTTAGCTTGCCAGCTTCTGCAGCAGGAACACCTCCAGACACCGGAGCATCCAGAATCATAGGGCTTTCAGCGTAACCTGAACATAGTATTAATTGATGCAAGTAACAGAAATAATTAATTTTGCATCATTCATTTAAACTCAGTTAAAGTTTTTAATTGACAATTGCCAATAGTAGACTATGGCTCTAATGTTATATGGTGGAACTTAACCTTTCTTTTCTTTTAAATGGCATTCTGAGATAGCTGTCGATATCTTTCTTGATGTTTGTGGATCAACTGTTGACGAATCTATGTATAACCATGGTCGCAGACGTCCGCCCCCACAAAGCAAGCCATTAGGTCCATTGTATACATCTAAAACCTGAAAAGCATCTGTGAATATCTTTAATCAAAGGTCCAGGAAAAATAAACCATATTTGTAAAGATGGTTGGATATAGGACATGCTACACAAAAGGATAATTACTGTCTACTTTTGATGTCATGATCCAAACGGTGGATCAAGAATGGAATTGGCAAGATGGGAGTTACAGAAGCAATCTACTTACATGAGTGGATGAAGGAAGCATAGTAATTATGACATCACTCAACTCTGATACTTCAAGTGGAGACTGTTTTGTGGGGATTCCATCGTCTGAGAATTTCTTCATGGAATTTTCATTTCTGATAGATAGATTCAATGTTTATATATAGAACACTCCATTATACTGAGACATAAGAAGAAGCCAATTTTGAACTGGAAGAAAAAAAAACATATCATGAGTAGTATATGTAATAATAGGCAGGAACTTACATATCATGAACAGTAACTTTATATCCAGCGGTGATCAAATTCCTTGCCATATGGGAACCCATGTTTCCAAGTCCGATGAATCCAACATTCTGAAAAACACAAGCAACTCATGAAAGCAAGCAGTGCAGATCAAGGTGTCCATGTCTACCTTAAACAAGGACTAGGTGAATTCAGTCAGGAAAAAAAAAACTTCAAAGCTTCTTCCTTTTTTTAATTAAGTCATGGTAGACGTTGCAATTATAGTAAAAGTAGTCTGTGCAGCCAGAAAAAACCATCTAGACATCATGATTCGTAGATAGACAGTCACCTCCAGCTGAGACGGAACTGCGGCAGAAGAGAAGCCCCGGAGGCAGCTCCAGCCCCGTCTCTGCAACTTTGAGCAGACTCTCCATCCGAACCCCACCATTGCCTGCTGGCTGCCGAGAGACGGCGAGACTGCGACAGGGGCGGATAGCAGTAGGACTCAGCGTGTGCCTAGTAGGAGAGGATTCCGCAACCGCAACCTACTGACGCAGAGAAATGAGTGGGGAAATGAATTTGATTGCTGGGAACAAGTTCAACCAATCCATCCAAGCAAGTTATGATTCATTATTACCAGCGAAAGGACTGGACCCAACCCGACGCAGTCCACTCTGATCCAATCCGCTATCAGAACAGCGGGAGCGGGGACAGGAGGAGGAGCCGAGGAGGGCTTTGGCGAGACGGCGACGATGGGTGGCCGGCGTGCTTGGGTGGAAGGAAGCTGGAAGAGGATTCGGTGGCGTGGGCGCCGGCGCCGCCGAAGAGGTCGATGGAATGGGGTAACCGATGCTCAATTTGTGGATGTACTAACTGATGTTCGTCGTTGGTCTTGTCGATGCGCTCTACTTGAGCAGTTTCAGCATCCGTAGCACACTAACACACGCAATTGGGAAACTTTATAAAATCAACAAAGCGTTTTGCAATCAGTAGGTTATCCACACCCACTCCACTGCGTTATCCAATTAGAAGGGACCGGACTGTTCTGCAGTTGATTCTATCAGTTGCAAATTTATTTCGTAGAGCAAGATGTACTTGTACGATGTCTGATCTGGCTGAATTTAGTAGAACTCTCACAACATTGAAGGAAGCAGTTTGGGGTTTGGGCAATTTGATCCTTACAAATCTGAGATTTGGATGAATAAATCAAATGAAATTTAGCTGCATTTGGATGTGCTTATTACTTTGATTGATAACCGATAGTACTTCTCATCTGCTCTGCTGAACAGAGTGTCTTGTAAGATCTGTGCTAGAAGAAGTTCAAGTGTCCGCCAAATTCATACATGTTGCCAGTAGATGGCTTTACTAGTAGAGCCTGCGATAATCTTCTAGGGAACCAACATTTTTTTTGAAAGGTCCGCATCAAGTCCGGCTTATATTAATAAGAAGACAGAGAATTACATGCGCAAGCAGCGCAAAAAACAACCTCCTAGGTTTGACAGACTGTCAAGTTAGGTGTGGAAAAAAATTTAAAACTGACTACTCACGTTCTGAAAAAAAAAACAACCAAAGTGCATCTATTATATGCACTATCATGGGACCTCCGCCGCGTCTGCCCCTAAATCCGCCGCAATTGCAGCTAGCGCCCTGCAAAGCTCAATGTCGTCAAGCCTCGTCGCGATCCGTAGTGCCTTGATCGCTTTGTCAGGAAGGTCCTGTCCAAAACTGTCAATATACTCGGTGACTGCTGCATCCGTCGCAGACGACTTGCCATCGATGAACTCCAGGTCGCGCATGAGCCGGAGCTGGGCACGCTGTGCCACCGGTGTGGAGAAAGGATGAGCGGCCAGACGCAGGCTGGAGCGGGTGGGAGCTAGTGTCCTTCTAGCTCCTTTGGTCCTCGGCCTACCGGCCTGCTGTTTTGGAGGCGGGGCCGGTCTTGGAAGCAGCGGCTCCGGAGCCTTCGGGAACATTTTCTTGTAGAAGGCGGCGCAAGCACCGTCGTCCTCTGTCTCCGTGCCTCCATCAGCTTCCTCTGCTCCCAGACTGTCCTCCTCTGTGGCGTCAACCACCGGCGCGTCGAGCTCCTCGACGGCCGCTGCGTCTGTCACCGGGACCTCAACCACGTCCGGTGGAAGGTCCGCTCCGTGTGTTGCTTTGTTTCGGCGGGCGTAGACGAGCAGCGGCTTAGCCCGCTCAGTCCCCCTTGGCACGCCGTCCTGTTCGAGTGCCCCCACAGCGGGCGCGCTAGGCAGTTCGAACGCAGAAGGGGACTCTTCCATGGTCGGGTCCTCTCCGGCAGGTGACACCGCTGGCAGGGCAGCCACCGGCCCCGGGGTCGGCCCTCCGGACGGCTCCGGGGTCGGCCCACCAGACGTGGCCGGTCGCGTGTTGTCGATCGGCGGCAGCGGGCCTTCAAGAATTGTGGCCCAGGCAACATCCATCCAGGTGGCCACCGGAACAGTAGAGGGTGACCCGTGGCCCGGGCCCTCGATTGGAGGCTTGATCAGTTGCTTGGTGGTGCCCGCCTCCTGCCTTTTCTTCCGCCTGCGACGTCGGCGTTGACGCGAGCGATGACCACAACCACGTTGAGAGTGGTCGGTGTCAGCCGAGCCACCAGCCCCAGTGGGAGCGTGCCCGCCGCTCACGGTGCTTGGCCGAGCGGCGCGCCTGGCGGCGTTGTTGCGCCACGGCCTCTTGCAATCCCACGCGAAGTGGCCAAGGTCGTAGCAACGGAGGCACCGCCATGGGAGGTTGCAGGTGGCGATGCGGTGCCCCCTCGCTAGGCACTTGAAGCAACGACCATCAGCGTAAGCCGGGAACTGCCGTGGGCCGGTGTGTCCCCCAGCGTTCGCCGCATGGCGCTGCCGCGGACGTGGCCGCGGTGCCTGCGATGGCGGGGCAGGGCGCTATGGGAGCACAAGCTGCCACCCATCAGCATCTAGGGCGGTTGCTTGGCGCGCCGACCCCAGCCGCTGGTGGACGGGGCGTCGTTCACGCCCGCCCACTTGGACCGGAAGGCCACTCACCAGCTGTTGGCGCAGCCGTCCGCACCTTCTCCGTCTTCGTCGGGATTCGCGCCGCCCACCGACTGCCCCGCAGCTGCCCGAAGTCATGGCTGGCGCCTTGTGCGGGCGCGCAGTCGCTGTTCCGGGCGAGCGACGGGCAGCCTCAAGGAAGGACGATGGTCGCTCCTCGCTAGACGCGTCGTCGTCGTCTGCCCACCGACGGAACTTCGGGCGCCCCGCCGAGCAGCCCCTAGGATGGAAGGGTTCGGCATGGGGCGAAAGGGAGGACGACAAGCTCGTTGCAGGGGCGGACGGGTTGATGAGGAAGGCGTCGAGGCCGAGGCCAGAGGCACCCGCCTCCTCGCCCACATCAGAGTCCTCATCCACCTCCGAGTACTCGTCCCCATCCTCTGGAACGTCCTCGACCACGACCACGTCCAAGGGCGCCGCCTCAACCCGAGCCGAGGTGTCCCCCACCTCTAGGCTCTGGGAAGCAGCTGCCCTGGTCGACGCCGGCGCGCAGGCGGTGGCCACCTCCTGGCCAGCGCCCCCAGGACCGGGAGGGGGAGGAGGGGCACACGCAGAGGCGGGCGACAGCGGAGATGCGGCACAGGGGGCACCTGCACCGGACCCGGCGCATCCAGCATGGCCGGCGGGCGCTGCTGGTCCTCCGCGGCCTCCTTCGTGGGCGAGGGCACGCGAGGCGCAGCCGCGTGCCCTCCAACACCAGCTTCGTCCGCTCCAGGCATGGAGTCGCAGGTGCCGTCACGCCCCGCCGCTAGCGGGGGGACTGGCGGCGACCCGGAAGCCACGAGCCCGGAGGCCTTCGGCGATGGCGGCGGCCCTCTCGCCGTGGGGCTGGACCCGGGCGCTGGACCCGCGGCGCCCCCCAACTTCCCAGTGGCAGGGGCGGCGACGGACCCCAGGGACGGCGCAGCAGCGGGCGTTGTGGAGCCGGGGTCGGCGCCAGAAGGTGGGGAGGGGCCCTCGGCCGCCGGATCTGGAGGAGGGGGAGGTCCCTTGGCCGGCGTCAGGGCCACCGCGGCGGCGGGCCCTGGCGGCGGCACATCCTCTGACCCCTGGATCCAGCGCCTGCGTGTGTGGTGGGGACGGATGGCGGCGTGTCGAGCGTCCTCTCCGGCAGCTCGCGCTCCTCCTCGTCTCCCTCCTCCCATGTCACTTGGCGCTGCAGCCGCAGCTGAGCAGGGTGGCGGCGCGTTGGGCGTCCTCTCCGGCGGCTCGCACTCCTCCCATGGCGCTCCGTTCAACCTGGGGTGGGCAAGTTGGGGTCCTAGGGAACCAACATCACTAGTCTATTTCAATGCTCGCATGGCATACAATTCTGTGGTTCTCAGTTGAGACAGTTTCATCACAATTCAATCTGAATATTTTCTTCCGTGCTGACTAGCAAGCCTCAATACTGGGGCTACATTTCATTTCATTTACATATATCTATATGGGGCTATACTCACAACTTACAACTATAAGCTGCATACACTTTTAGCGATGTACTTCTGTAATATGTCAGATCTATTAACCTTAAAATGAATAACCCATACATTTGATCTCAAACTACTGGAATAATACGCAATAACATAAACATATCGTGTTTTGGTTCATCTCTGCGTGAACTATAATTATCCGTGAGCACCCTCCACGTGGCATATGAAGGTATGTTTTTCCAGGTTTCAGCTCCTTGTGACTGGTGCCGAGTTGAATGACCTATACTTACTGTACAGATTAAAAAAACAGCTGTTCACACCCATAACATTTCATAATCTGCAAAAGATAACATCAAGATAAGAGGTGAGCATATTATCATGCACAGATCATGGGATTTTGCACTATTTGAGACAAAAGAAGAGAAACCACTAATCTCTTTTTTTAAAGGCAGAAACCACTACTTAAATTTGCTGTTGAACAAACCTGAATCATCATACAGCATTGTTCCCAGAATTTGGATCGTGCCCTTGCTGAGCACCATCATTGCCATTTGCACCATCATTCCCAGATTCTTGATGTTGTGCAGCATTGGCAGCCTGCTGAGCCAAACGATGATTCCTCCTAGCTCTCCACCTCAGATACTCTACTAGCAGAGAGTTGGTACTAATAGCAATACCGAACCCGGTGAATGAGGAGAGTAAGACTGCAAGGACTGGATTCACTCTCAACTGCATGTGATCACAAGACAATGATCAGCTTCACACAAACACTTATCTGCAAAAGATGTCACCCAAGAGGAGTTTCATACCACATTGTAGAAGATATGAGCAAACAGGATAACGATAGCAAACTGGAATGAAGCATAGGCCCATATATAGCTCTTCGACACTGTTGGAACAAAGAAAAGATGGGCTTTACTTGAAGTGACAAGAA
This sequence comes from Microstegium vimineum, assembly GCA_022036555.1. Lineage (NCBI taxonomy): Eukaryota > Viridiplantae > Streptophyta > Magnoliopsida > Poales > Poaceae > Microstegium > Microstegium vimineum. Next base: position 47,187,681 of record CM039126.1, on the reverse strand, counting down.
AAGTTCACTAAATATCATAAATTGAACCATAACAAAAGCAAACAGGTGCTTTTTTCTGAACACACAAGAGAGCTGTGTTTCTTTTATATTAAGAACAAAATGGGTATGGGAAACCCCAAATAACAAAGAAACAAAGAACCACCTCAACACACGCAGACACACAGAACACAAACAAGGGACGAATGATTAAGGGCTGCAAGTACTTATTATACAGCATGAAAATAAAAGGATGAGGGTACAGTTAATCACCCATAGTTGATGCTATCATTGAAGAAAGGAGGCCTAACACACATGAGAAAGGCAGTGAAATTGCCAGTGCACGTGACTGCAAATCAGTAACCTGTTCCAATTGAATTCAATGTTACAAAAGAAAGAGAAGTAATGTTTAACATTCAAATGTACTAGTAAATGAAGTAAGCAAGGGCTACAGACCAGAAGTTGTTCCAAGAAACAGAAGTACGCAAGCATGCTAACCATCACTAGAATTGGAATGTCCTGCCAGAATCTGTTAGAAACTGAAGTCAGATTGTACTGAGCATGCAAACCCATCAAGAAAGAAAACAAACACAGTATGTATCTCCATATCATGATAGCAGTGAAGATGTCATAGGTCAATTTATGCAACACGACAATCTATTCTCTCCCTCTCCCTCTCCCTCCCTCCCTCCCTCTCTCAATTATCTTTGACTTGTTCCATTTTTTGGACAAAACTAATCTTACCTGTATTGTTGAGATGCTCTCTGCTGAGCAGCATTTGCTACCCGCCTGTTTGCAGTTTGAGTTGGTATTCTCAGTAACGTCACTGGCAGATTCTGAACTTCTTCTTTGCAGACATCACATATCTTGTTTCCCTTGATGCTAAACCATTTGACAGCACAGTCTTGGTGTGCAAGAGCAAGTTCTCCTTTGCAGCTGCACTCCAGTTTAAGTGTTTCCCCTCCTTCGTTGAGTTCAACAAAACAAATTCTGCAGACTGCCTCTTCTTCAGGAATATCTTCACCTCCATCTTCAGGGACTGTCAGGAACTCAACAATGTACTCAGATGAGCACATGGTACTTTTTTGAAGCAAGATTCAATTTGTGTAGTTATCATAGTAAAGGGTTGTAAGAGTTTATACCATCGATTGTTTCTTCAATTACATCGTTCGATGTGGTTGCATCAATTAGCACAGGTCGTGGGGTTGTTGGAATCACACGGATGACACCTATTGAATCTGCCCTCCTCAAACTTCTGTTTTTGCGATTTCCTGGTACTGAAAGCGAGCGCCTAAATTTTGCTTCAACTCCTTCATTCTGTTAGCAGTGTAAAAAAACATCTTAATGCACTGGTAGTTGACTATTTAGCATTACCTGGTTTCATGTAAAAAGATATTTATGTAGCATTTATGGGCACAGCTTAGCAGGAAAATATATGTGCTTACAGATGTCGTTGGCAGGGTATCTAATTGATTTGCAGGAGATGCAGCCTTGTCAGTACTTCCTACAGGCGTGACTGGAAGAGAATGGGTCCTTTTTGACGATAATGAGTTAATGACCTTTCTAAAAGAAAATGATCTTGCTGTGGTTGGGTTATCCTGCTGCCCTTCAGATGACGTCCCAGGATTTAGAAGGACCACTCGATCACCTTCCTGGGCTGAACTCCTTGCTCTGAAACTGTTCTGAGGATTGATGTTTTTGATAGATGATTTTGTTCTTGTTGAATTAGGTCTAGGTGGCAAACCCACTCTTGTTGAACTGGGGCTTGAGGATATAGTAACTCTTGTCGAAGTAGGTACACTGGTATCCAAGGTCCTTGCTGGAATTTGCAAAGAAAGGTTTGGCCTTCGCGAATTATGCCCAGGTGTAGTTTGGACATTGCCGTCCTGAACCGGTGCCTACAGTCAAGTAGACAATACATTCAGCAACCATGGTCAAATAAGCCAGATAAAACTTGGTAAATGACTAAATGAGTGACGAAAAGAAGAGGAACCCCCATTACTTCCATGAAATAGGGTCTTCATTTACCCATGACACCTCATCGAACTCATCACTCCTCTCATTCTCGATTATGAACAGATGGAGTGGCCGCGCAGCTCTATGCTGTACCGCCCCCTGCCCCCTTCCCAGGCGTCTAAAGTCTAAATTATCATGTCGACAAAACAAAGGAAACTCCAAAGGAACGAAACTGGAACATGTCATCCTCTATTCGTATCCCTATTTCCTATGTCTGATTGCGGCACAACCACATGGAACTATATCGTCAATTGAAAATGCTAGTTGCTTTAAGGTATAACCCAGAGAATTCACGCAGCAAATGCTGAATCTGGGCTTGGTATTCCATTAATCAGAACATGTGTTGAGCTAAATATACACGCAATTGAATTCTACAACTATACTTGTGGTTACATAATCACAGAGTTACTTAGTAGTACATGGAAATTTAGAAAAGTGATACACTACAGCAGTTTCGTCAGAAAGGTAAAGGGCCTCAAAATAGAACTAGTCCAATTTTAGCTCATGCATGTGACACAGTGGCAGTACACGGAAGTCAAGGTAGGCAAACAAGAGCAACTTCACTGCCGAGCGAAAACTGCCTGATGAAGCAAAGCAGGAAATATTCGATCTTCCCCTTCCTAATCTAGTTTGCCAAAAAAGAAAAAGAGAAGAAAAAAAAACGAAGGGCAAAAAAGCAGAACAAAGATTCACCCAGCTCGGCCACAATTCACCAGCAAAGGTCGCATCTTTGGAGTTGTAGCTGTAAAATTTAAGCTCCGATTTAAATCCAAGCAGAGGAGAACAAGTAGGTGGTAATCGGTGCCGCGTAGTCTTCGCACGGGAAGCAAGGGATTGGCAGAGCATGAGCCACAAACTGTACGAGAAATGGAGGGGGAGGAGAATCTCAGGGGAGTAGGGCAAAGGAGGGCGTACGAAGCTCACCGCGCGATCACCGGAGTCCGGGGACGGCCCCTCAGCGTTCTTCATCTAGGATTCGATGAGCTCGAGGAAGAGCCGGCAGAATCCAGAGACGAAGAGAGAAGGTGGGCAAGTGGTGTGGAAGTTCTTGTTGGGCAGCTCAGGGGGAGCAGTCCGGGAGGTGAGGGGCGCTTTTGCAAAGGCCTCGATCTCTTGCATTTCGCTCTCTGGGTTTATACTTTATCTCGTTTTAGTCATCTAGACGTGGACAAATGATGCGAGATTTTGGAGGAATACCTAAAGGAGGCAAAATATTTGGCGGAAAGCACCTCGGACCGTTTCAAACTTCTCCTTTATCTTCAGTTTTCATCCCGAGCTATAAGACTAGATACTTTTCATCATTCCCCTGTTTTTCAAAATGATTCGAACTTTGCCTTGATTTTCCATCATGAACTATAAGAGACTAGATCTCTTTAGTTTTGGTCAAAGTCAAATTTTACTAACTTTAAGAAAGTTTTTGGAGAAAAAAATATATATTAACATATACAAAATCAACTAATGCACTACCAAGAGATAATTCAGTGGATTTTGTAAATGTTGGTGTATTTTCATACAAACTTAGCTAAAGTTGGAGAAATTTTATTTTTTAAAAAAAAATAGACGATTACTCCCTTCATACTAAAAAAACTTATCGTTTTAGAAAACAACACGGTCTTCAAAGTGTAACTTTGACCACTTATTTTTTTAAAAATATTTATTAAAATATAATATATGTATATTTATATGAAAGTATTTTCAAGACAAATCTATTGATATATTTTTTTTATATTTTTAAACTTAACAGTTTAAAAGTTACTCCCTCTGGTTCATTTTATCTGGTGTACACGTATATCAAGATTCAAACTTTAAAAACTTTGACCTATAATTAGGCTAATAATTTTTATATTATAACACAAACTTTATACCATTAGATTTATAAAAAAAATATACTATCCAATGATTATATATTTATAAATATAAATAATATAATATAAAATAAATAAACGATCAAAGTGTAATTTAGGAGACCGTGTTATCCTAAATTACGCCAGATAAAATGGACCGGAGGAAGTATTTATGATTTATATTTCTAATATTTAACTAAAACTTTATCCTAAATGACAAGTTTTTTTTAGTATTGAGAGACTATTGTTAAGTCGAAGGGAGAGGCCACTTTGCTAAAACAGCAAGATACTACTACTGGTAGCATGTAGTAGTACAGTAATGATGATGATTATGGCTGTGTGCACCTACGTACGGCGAACAATTAATAATCCGGGCGGGCGCTGTCTTTGTCTAGTCATAGGCAGTTCTGGTTCCGGCAAAATAAAAAAGCTAAGCAAGGAGTCGTAAAGCATGCTGAGCCGCAGGTCTCGCGAGCTCAAGCTACTTTTATTCTATTCTACTACTAGCTACAGCTAGTGATGCGCTAGTTCAGGTCCATGACAGCCACTTCCCACTGGGCTACTGTATATCGGATATCTTCTAAAACTAGAAAAGGTGTGTTGAATTCTTCGTGCACCGAGACGAAAATGACGCATCCGCACCTTCATCGTGGATTGTCGTCGTCGTCGCGGAAAAAATATGCCTGCCTGACTGCGACAAAGTGGCCGGTTTTTATGCCTGCACTGCACTGCACTGCCTTGCATATACGTGCAACGCTGTCTGTCTGTGGTGGCAGCGGCAGTGGCTCGCGTATATGTGGACGTAGTTTGAACCGGTTCGGGAGATGAACGGGGGACGGGGAGGGAGGGTTAAAAAAAAAAAAAGAGGCGTAAAGCCAGCAGACAGAAGCTCTCGTGCCTACCACCTACGTAAGTGGCTACGTCAGTGTTAGGTCCGGTTCGGAGGAGAGGATAAATTTAGGAGAGGAGCAGCGTGCTGCGTGCATCCCGTGCAAAGCACAAGGCCAAAGGGCCGGCAGCAGCAGCAGCAGCAGGAGGTGGAGTGGATCAGGACACGGCACGGGAGCAGCAGCAGGGTCGTCCCGTCCCCCGACTTCAGAAATGGCGGCTTCCTCTACTGTCCTCTCCTAATCTCCTCGTGCGTGAAAGCAAAGCGGCTGGCTGCACCACCGTGGACCGCAAGATTTCACCCAAAAACTTTAGGCCATACTTCACATCGAATATTTGTACACACGTACAGAGTATATAGTTAAAAAAAATACGTTTTGCAAAAAAAAAACCCCAACATTCTGTATGTATTGGTTAGACAAGAATTGCTACAATAATACATGTACTAATGATGAATTAATTAGACTTAGTAATAAATTCGTCTCGTGAATTACATACGGATATTTTTTTATTAGTATCTAAATATAATATCCCATACTACACCTCATATGATATCCAATTTGACATCAAAAAACTTTACACCCCAGGATCTAATTAACACCTGAAAAAAATACATTTTAGAGGGCCTGGGAAACCAAAGCGAAAATTCTACACACCCATGTGAACACCAAGGTTATCTAGACCATGCAACTGCTTTAAGATGCGTACCTGTCACCTGCTACTCCCTCCCAATCGATTCCAGCGACCAACAACGGAGCCAGTAGTTCTCACAATTGATGGGACACCCGAGACTCATCCAACGGCTGAGATAAGCCTGGTGGTTGCAAGGCCATGTGTGTGGCTGCATTTTCGCTAGGAAATCCAAATCCATATGCATGTAAATGTACATGTACTCTAAGAGCTTGTTTCGAAACCAGAACTAAAAATCAGCCCACCTTATAGAAATACATTAAACATGAGCTAATTACGAGCTAATAATGGCTAATGGACTATAACCATCAGTTTTTCCCTTTATTAAAATCTTATTAGTCTCAAATTAGCTCACATTCAGGTTTTCTAATTGGTATTAAAAAATATGGGCTAATCATTAGCTCTTGTATCCAAACATTATCAGTGTGTGCGTGCGTGCTCATCTTCGGCCACCACATGCTTAAAGTGCTTTAACACTAACACTAACACTAATAGTAATCTACCACTAAGCAGTCGGATGCCGGCCAGGTCGTCGTTTCCTATTCTGCTCAGGAAACTGCAAACCTGCATTTGCATGTCCGCCGCGGCGGCCGTAGGCAAACACAAGTAGGCAACTTGTGGACTGGCAACCAGCAATCGCAACGCAATACAAAGGTTCAGGAATCAGGACTCAAGAGGTGATCACTAAATCTACACTTTTTCAAATCTCAAGCCCCTCACTAGTGACTATTCTATTATTAGATTTGATCTGACGATCCCATGATGGCATGATCCAATCAATGACTTTGCATCTCAAAATGTTAGAAGAAATTGTCTAAAATAATGTCAAGTTCTAAGTCCAAGTAAATCATTATTATTACATTTGCCCATTTTATAAACTTTGAGATATTCTATATAAATTATTTCAGTGCATTGAGTATTATCTTATACTCCATCCGTTCCAAATTATAAGTCGCTTTGACTTTTTTGATACATCATTTTGCTTTAGTCGGTCACCTAGGACAAAAGCTGACACGCATTATCTCGCGACAAAAGCCGATATTATTTCTGTCTTTTTTTAGAAAAAAAAAATATTATTTTAGTGACCGATAAATTAATTACTGATAAACCAAGCTGACCATCTCACTTCTCTCCTGCCAGATCCTAGAGCGCGGACGCTCTCCCAACAGAGAAGAGAAGGTGCTAGCTCGCTCGCCGAAGGCCATGTTACAGCCCCACAAATCACGTACGGTGCTCGTCCAAGGTGGTCCGAGGTGGCTTCGCGCCAAGGCTGGCTGCACGCACCACCGTAGTATATATGCAGGTGATTAGTAGTGATCATCTGCTGCAGGTGAAGAAATGGAGGCAAGAAGCAGGTACAGTAGCTGCCTAGGACTAGTCAGTGAGGTTTGGATCCCGTGCAAAGCAAAGCAAAGCAAATGGGAGCAGAGCAGCGTCGTCTCGATCGTCGTCGTCCCCCAACTTCAGAATTGGCGACGCACGGTTTGGTTTTGCTTCTCTCCTCTCCTCGTGTGTCAAAACGGCTGGACCACGCGCGAGCGCGCGCGAGAAAGAAAGGGCTTGTTTCAAGCGCATTAATTCAGCGCTATGAACCATTCTTTCACAATAAATCAGCCTAAACACTTAGTATAAACTAAATTTTAGTGAAACAAATAGGATCAAAGAAATCAGCCTAAATACTTAGGGCCTGTTTGGTACAGCTCTGCTTCACTAGTGAAGCTGTTTTTTTACAAAGTGAAGCTGAGCTATTTTGAAAAAAAATATTTGATAAAACAGCTTCACTAATAACTTTATACATGGATATAAGAGAAAAAGAAGGAAGAGAGCTATGATAAGCTACTATTTTCAGCTTCATCTAACTTCATATCTTTGTGAGAGGGGAATAAAAACAACTTTATAAGTGAAGCTATTTTCAAAAGAGATGTTTGATAAAAAAATCAGCTCACAATAGCTTCATAAAGCTACTATAAGCTGTACCAACAACCCCTTAGTATAAACTAAATTTTAGCGAAGCAAATAGGATCAAAGAAAATACGTATGAGAAATGGAAATACGCATGGAGACATTTTAGGTCCCGCCACCTTTGGGACGCTTGAAAAAAAAAAGAATATGTTGGGAGTATAAATATGCCATTTGTAGGTGTTATGGAAACAAAAATACTAGTAAACCATACATTGTCGTTTGCAACATAATCTAAAATTTTATTGAAAGTAAAAAAGTATCTCTTAGCCCATTTTACCTTTTTTACATAAACAAGTGCTTCTAGCTTGCCACGCAAATTTTCAATTTTAAGCAATTTTATCTTTTGAGGTGGCTTCAAAAAAAAGGAGAAGAAAATGATAGAAAAGAAGAAGGAACCGAGTTTGAATCAAATAATTCAAAGTCCTAGATTTATATGTTTTAAATTAAAGAGTTTAAAAATGCTTGAGGACTGAGGGTTAAAAGAAATGAGATGTGCGGATTCAACAGCCATCAAGATAGATTTAGAGCCACTTCAAATGACACTTTATATTCTTTATATAATTTGTAGGAAGAGGTTTTAGTAGAAAACAGAAAAACTTTCCATGGTCTCTTAATCAAATCTCTAAATAGAGACATCTTGTATTCTAGATTTTTCACTGGCTAAAGAGGGAGAATAAAGAAGGAGAACGAGGATAACTTTCTAGAGTGCACATATAATACAAAAAATATTAAAAATACAAAGATATAAAAAAACAATGTTTATTTAAATAACTCTCCAAATTACGTTGGAGAGTAATAATAAATTAAAAGGACTTTTACAGATGATCTTATATATATAACTACGAAGCTACGCAGGCCTTCTTTTTTTTTTTTGAGAATCAACTACGCAGGCCCTTGTGGCCGCCTAGTCCTTCCACTGCCATGCAATGCATCTCCGAGTTCCGATCGACCCATGGGCTGAACCGCAGAACATTTCAAACACATAATGGGCCGGACCATCAAGATATATGCTTTTTAGTTACCGAAAGCGCAACTCGCTGCAAGTCCACAGACAGAACCATCATCATCAATTTGGGTGCCCGAGATTTCGTCAAGATAGACCGTGACATGATTAACCATGGGCAGGGCAGCCAACACCGACCGCCGTCACCTTTTTTTTTTCTCTCTCGTTGGGACGAACAGCTAGCGAGAGCAGCAGCTAGCGCGCGTCGCTCAGAGCACTCACGATCAGCGTCCGGGCTAGGCGGCCGGTGATCGCCTGGTGATGTGCAGTGCAGGGCTGTTGCTGCGAGCGAACGAGAACCGACACACAAGTGCACAGGGCGCGGGAGAGCGACGCGACACAGGCGGCCGCACGCACAGGCCGGGGAGCACGTACGTACGGTCACCACGGCAACATTATATTACGCAGAGTGGTGGCCAGGGCAGGGCCTAGCTCACTCGCGGCTTGCACTTGCACGCAGGGGACGGGGCCGGGGGCCGGGCAGCCAACCGGCCAAGAGGACGCGACGTGACACGCCCAACAGCGTCGCAAAAGTGGTAGGCCGGGCGGGCACCGCCACCGCCAGCGAACGACGGCCGCTCGATCGCGCCCTGGAGCTGCTGAGCCCCTGTGGACTGGCCTGTCCAACCCGGCCCGTCCCTGTCCGCTCCGAGATTTCACGATCGATGGATTCGCTGGCCAGCTTGCAGTGGAAGCGACGATGCGGCGCTTGTTAGCCCGGGCGGCTATTTGGACAGCCGTCCAAGCCCCCACCGCCCAACCGTCAGAAGTCCGACAGCTGGTGAAGAGAGAGGGAGTGGGTAAATGAATCTGACATTTCTACAGTGAGCTAGTTGTGTGAGAGAGAGCATCGGGCACCGGAAGCGGACGGTGCGATGGAACCGGCGGCAACCAGACGGCGACGACATGCGGACGGTGCGATGGGACCGTCGGCGGAGCAGAGGGCGACAACCTGCTCCATGGATGGGCCGGCGCAGAAGCCGTGGAGGCGGACGAGGTGCGGACGTCGGAGCGCGGAGAGGATGCTCGTTGCAAAAGACTTGGTGATGGTGCCGGTCTGCCGGAGGCGGAAGGGAACGACGGCGGCGATGCCGGGCGGTGGGTGCGTGACCGGCGGCGCCCGAGCGGGAGGGACGGCGGAACCGGCGGCTCTCTCTCTCTCTCTCTCTCTCCGTGTATTTCCTTTTTTTTCCAACTGACACACCTAGATAAGGGCTATGCTGCACCTATTTTAATCTATAAGCCCCACGAGCGAAACGGACGGGATCGGCAAATAGCCGCCCGGGCAAACGAGCGCATAATCGTATTACCCCGACCGACCGACCGACCGACCGGGTCGTGCTTTCGCGCTAATCGCTCCGTCGTGTCGTTGAAATCGACGGCCGCTAGCTGCTGCTGCGTTATGGCTTGCGTAGCGGTGACGCCATTCGTGGCTGGAGCAGAGACGAGGCGAGCGCTGCAGACGGCGCGGGCCGGCCAATGCAGTCGCAACTGGATGCGGCGCTGGGTGCCAGAGCACACGTCGACGGGCAGACATTGATAGCCATGGGACGAAGAGCCGCCCGTACGTACCGCATCTATCCGCCGCACCTCACGGATCGGCAAACCGGACCGGCATCGTCACACACCACCCACCTTACTACAGGCTACACAGGAGTGCTGTGCATGCTCGGCTCTCCCTCGCTGGCGGGAGCACTGATCGAGATTCGAGTCCGTCCCCTGCTACGCTAGTACGGACGTGCGTACGTGTCGTCACCCGCCCAGAGCCGGCCGGCCAGACCTGAGCGAGCGAACATGCAGTCGTCAACAGTGAGCGCGGGCTCGACACGGCCTGGTCGGCACCGACCAGCAGCACACAGGCTATTCGGATCCAGCCCCGCGTGCGCGCGTGCGGGGAGAGGTGTGTGGTGGCCGGATCGGATGAATAATTGAATGCGTGGTTGGGCACCACCACCAGCAGCAGCCCCACCCGTGCGCCGACGCCGACGCCACCGCCACCGCCGTACCGTACGCGAGCGTCCTTCTCCGGTCCGGTCCCCCCGGGCCCGGGCCGTACATCGTGGCAGCTGGCCGGGGCGCGACGGGCAGCCCGCCGTTCCGATCCGCCTGGCCGCGCCCACAGTCCTCCACAGGGACGGGACGGGACGGGCGTTGAACCGCTGCATGCAGGTGATGGGGATCGGCGGCAGGCGATGACCGATGGGCGAGGCCGGCCAGCTAGCTAGAGCGTGTGCCGTCGGTTGCTGCGTCGCACGGGATAGCGGGCAGCCCAACGACGCCCCGCCCCAGCCCCCAGCGCTCGCTCGCTGTGGTGCTGGTGCCTGCCACTGCGCGCCAGCAGTGTCGCATCCATGCCTCGCCGGCCGGCCCCCACGCACCACGCTGGCCCGGCAGGGGCGAGATCGGACCCCCATCTCACCATGAAATGAGGGATCATATTGCAGCCTGCAGGGCGGTGCCGCTGATCGTAATATATGCATGCCGGCCGTAATGGGGATGGGTTTACGTACTGCTTGTACCCATGTAGGAGTACGGGCCGGGAGACGAGACGACGATGGCCGCCTCGCCCGGCCGTAACTACGGTACGTGTGTGGTAGCATCAGTCGGTCCGTCCATCCGACACCACGCGCGTGCGCGCTCAGAGCTTCAGCCTCAGCCCTCACACACGGTATCTCGTCCGGGCCGCGAGTACGTGGTAACTGCCGCGCGCTAGCTGCTATAGGTTATACTAGCTGAGAGCTGATGAGGAACAGTGGAGCCACTTACTCCGTGGACCTATATTATATACGTATGGGAGCTAGCAGTATCTGGTGATTGATCGATGGATGTGACGTCCATGCAAGCTAAGCGTTGCCGTAGCCACAATGGATGTGACATCTCCGCAGTTATACTAGCACTAGTACTCGTAGGATGCCGCTGCCGCTGCCGCCAGCCGGGCCGGCGGGTAAAGTAAACGACGACGACGTACGATGCCGCGTGTCGAGATCGATCGGCATGGAGGAACAACACGTACAGTACGTGCGTGCACAGCTAGCTTAGTTAGCAGCAGCACAGGCCAGCAGTACGTGCAGCAGCAGACTGCATGCGTGCATGCAGAGCGCGAGGTCGGTCGGTCGTTCTCGGTCTCGGTCAGGTCAGGTCAGGTCAGGTCAGGTCCCCCAGCGCGCGCGCAGCTAGAGGCCGTGGCATGGCAGGTTGATCGCTCGGATCGTCAGTGGTTAAGAAGCTAGCTAGCGCGACGCCCATCGAGCGTTGTTGTTATATCCCTAGTTCTGATGGACGTACGATCGATGGATGGATCAACCTGATGCGTGTGCAGCGCAACCACCACCGTTAATGATTGGGCTTGATGAGGATCGGAGTAGTGAGAACTACCTAATAATCCCGTAATCCTGATCGCGGTCTCATCACATCATCATCCGGTTCTAGCTTGCTAGCTACTGTAGCTAGTAGGCAGCTTGCACGCACGGGCACGGCACTCGGCAGGGCCGGCACCCGGCACAGTAGTACCGCTGCCTTGCACTGCGTTGCATGCCGTCGCATCGCAGGATGATCGAACATCGATCGGAGTTGCATGCCCTACTCTGGCTTCCTACCATACGTACGGAGTAGCTACGACCTAGGCCACGGCGACGTACTACGTAGTGTACGTACGTACGTGTGTGATATGATGATATGATTTGATTTGATTTGTTAGCTACTCCAACTAACGCCAGCGAAGCCCTCTTGAGTGTATCTAATCGCTGACCTCTCACGCACGCACACGTACGTACTTACTCCATCTACCTAGCTAGCTAGCTTCAGGGGGGCCTGGGCGGGGGTCTCCAAAACTCTCCACCAACGTACGGCATCAAGGCATGCACGTACGGCATGAGGGGGGGTCTCCACTCTCCACCAACGTACAGTTCCATCTCTGGCTGCTGCTAATTGATTATATCATCAGAATTGTACGTACATTATTTGTGTGTTGCGTGCCCTACTACGTCGCGTAATAATGAACGTTACTCACATATACTAAATAATGAGAGAAAATTACCCGCTACCGTAGGCATCAGCAGCTGTGAGATCCCGTTCCAAGTCTGTATTTTTCTTGCAAACTTCTCTTGGAAACAGCACAACGTATGCAAAGATGTGTTGCCTTTCAAAATTCGAGTTTGATGAATGCAGGTCAACGGTTTCATTCTATCCCACTACATGTTTGAGTGTTGTTTCCATCCTCCAACACACTGTTTTTTGGTTTTTCTCCTTGGTTGTGACTTTTTTTTTGCAAGGTCATTTTTTTCGCGACCATACCTTAGCATGCACGTTTTCCATTAAGCAACAGAGATAGTTTGTTACAAGCCACAATGGTCACGGTAATCCTAATATTACCAAGCACATTGATCACCCAGAAACCGAAAGCGAAAGAGAGATTACAAATCCATAGTTGGTTGGGGGAAGAAAACGACATGGGAAGCTCAAAACATTCAGACCGGTACAAATCCAACCAACCTTCACACCTCTAACGTCATCTCCTCTGGCTTCCACTGAATCTTAATTTCCTTAGTTGGTCGCCACCATTCTAACCCAGGTGCAATACATAAGTTGTCTAATCCTCCACCTGTTTCCCTCACCTACCATCGGTCCACACCACTACCATGATTGGTGTTGAGCACGACACTGGAAACTGGGGACAGATCTGAATGATGTGGAAGTTTCTTGGAAGAGATCGAGTGACTACCCATTGGAATTTCAACAAACAATATCGGTCAATACTGCTTTGGGTCTATGTTTCATGCACTTAATATTTTGTGATCAATCCTATCATATTTTTATATATATGCGACCCGGTAGATACTTGTAGCACAAATCCTAAAACACAAAATAAAAGGTATATAAATCCGATAGATTTAGTAAAAAAAATGTCGACAGATAAATAGCAAAAGTCTCCATCATTATTACTAGCGAGGAACGTAGACATTGAATAATTAACCAAATAGATACCATTATATTCTTATGCAGGCTCCAAACAAACACAATCGGTCCATATAGTAGAGACGTACATTAGCCACTCTAACAACTAGGCTATTCCACTCTATTAGTTTGCATTGTTTCCCACTAATGCTGTCCTGAAAGAGACATTAAGTGGGGTGTTCTCTTCTGCAACTTTTGTGTTGAACAAAGTTGGATATATTGGGTTTCTTCTAGAGGTTTGGCCTGGTTAGCCAACCAAATATCTTCCTAGCTAGCTAGGAGTAGCTAGCTAGCTACTTACAACAGCTGAAGCGACTGTCTAGTCTAGTAGTATTAGTTCACTATACTACATGGGACATGCCTCACACTGGTCTATAGGCTATAGGCACACAGTTAAGCAATAGCTAGTACTAGAACAGAAGGAGAAGAGATTAATGCCCAGAACTATATATCTGATGAAGTGATGAAACCGGCCCGTACACGCGTCGACGTCGTGTCGAACTGTCGAAGATGTGACCGAAAGTATGAAACAAACAGATCGAGAGGGGCGCTATACATGCATTACTCTGTTCATTTTGTGGTCCTCCTCATGATCAGCAATGGATCGGACCAGCTAGCGGCGGTGGTTGCGTGATGGCAACGTGGAATTGGGGATTTTCGCGCAGATGACGCGCACTCATAAGTGCGTGACGACGACTGTGACGACCGAGCGAGAGCTCGATTGCTCGATCGATCGCTCTCCAACTAACTCGCTCCAGCTGCTGAGATGAGTAAGTACGGCCGGGAGCTGCAGTGCACACCCATGCACGCACGTACCGGCCGGCCTATCGGTTTCGTTTCGACATAATGCGTGCGTCGTCGTCGCCGTCGCCGTCGACGACGGTGCGGCGGTTGCGCGGTCGTGTGTCGAGGTGCTACACTGCCTGGCGGGACGGCGACTGCACTGCACGGACGGACGGACGTACATGCCGGGGCCGGGTACGGTGGCCGTCTGGCCGTCGCGTCGTGGCACTGCTCCGCGGCGTCCCGCGGGTACCATACGTACGTACCTCGCCCGTCCCGCGTGCATTCATTCTCTCCCGATGGGGAAATGCATGCATGCACGTTGCTGCATGTATGCCGGATCGATCGGAGTAGATCTCGCCCGGGTCCGGGCGTATCCATCTCGGCCGGCCACAGCGGCTCAGGGACGACATACACGGGGACCGTACGGCGTACCTCGACGACGACGACGATGTACCGGCCGGTACACCGGGCGGGCGGCTGGTACGTACGTCGAGCATGCATGCAGCGCGCGTCCGACCGACGGCGCGCGCCGGCCGGTATCTACGACGTGCTGCGTACGCACACGCATGCATGCATGGGCAACATCAACACACACACGACGTCGTCGGTGCGCCGGAGCTTTCCAGCTAGCCGAGCACCCGAGCCCACCACCGGCTTTTGCATAATTGGGTCTGGGTGCGGTGCTGACGGCAACGGCGCCGCGGATCGCGCGCCGACACGGGCAGCCCTTGCCCCTGCCGCCACAACCGGCACCGCCACACGGTACGACGACACGGGGTGGTGGCGCATGCATGGAGCATGGCGCCGGACCGGGCCGTACGCGTACCACCAGCCAGCCAGGGTTCGAAAGCGAGGCGCATCGGCCCATGCGCCTGCTGCTGCGGACCTTACCTGATCGATGCAGTGCAGTGAGCGTCGCAGTCGCATGCAGTACGTACGTGGATGGATCGATGAATCCGGATCGTGGATGATGGGTTGGAGGCGATCGAGCGACGGGATCGAGGACGACGTCGCACCGGTATGGTGGTGGCCCTGACGACGGACTGCGAGTCTGCGACTGTAAGTGAGTGATGCCACTGCCACTGTCACTGTCACTGCACGCTCTGGCGGCACGTACGTACATGGACGACGAAGCTTTCGGCCACCTTCCAAAGTGAGGATTGTTTTACTACCCGAGCTCACTCGCGCGCTTTACGGATTTCACGCCGGCTCGACTGGCGGCGACGCCGACGCCGACGCCGATGCCGTTGCCGCCGCGCGCGTTGGTTCGCCGCCGTAGCAGCCGTACGCGTGGTAGTACTTTGGATGCTTCCGTCCGTCCGGATGGATCGGACGACGGACGGACCCGGACGGATTTGTGGAAATAAGTGACCCAAAGATCCGCGATTTATTTTGTTTGTCGGAGCGCTGTCCCGTGTCCAGGTACGTGCCGTGTCCTGCCCCCCGTGCGTGCGTGGGTGTGCAGGCAGGTGGGTCAGCCCCCCGGCCGTCGTCAGTGGCGACGCGGCATGCAGCGGCAGCGGCAGCGCAGGTGCAGCCGGTGGATGTGGATCCCGATCGGTGGCAGTGTAGCAGCGGCTGAGCGGCCTGCAGCCAGCAGACTGGAAATGGGGCCAGTACAGTACACCTCCGTACAGATGCCTGGATGGGGCGGTTTAATTCACACCACATACTAGAGTTTTTAATGTTCACTCACCCAGTACATAATTTTAATGTTCATCACTTGTACCGTGGTAACTAGGACTACTGCCGGTTCAATTACTGTAGTACGTAGGAGTAACTACTATTAGTGCTAGTAGTAGTAACTGGCAGTGAAAGAGGTCACATGGAGTGGAATGCGTGGACTCTACTGCCTCTCTCGGTCAACCTGAAAGGCGTGGCGGCTTTTACCGAAGATTACGATAGTCGATAGCATCTTGCAGTAACCAAAAAAGATCTGATCTCGTCTTGGCCTGTTATTACTAACCTCTTCCACGAATGGACCCAGAGATAACATAATCTATCTATCTATCGGTATGGTATGGCCATGGGTGGGGAAATGAGTGATAATCTGTGTCTCCCTTGGTCTCTCTCTCTCTCTGCTAGGCGAATAGATGAGCTCTGACCAACACACATAACACCGTCAGCGTTCTCTGCCAGTGCTAGCTGTCATGAGAACTTTATCGGGATTTCGATCGGTTCTTGCACGGCGGCAGCAGCAGCTTGTACGCGTGCAATTGATTCCGACCAGCCACTTGTGTTTACATAATATAATGGTGCACGTTGTGCATGTGATCCGGGGACGATGCGGCAGCCGCACATAGCACCCCCCCCCCCCCCCCCCTCCCCTCTGATCTGCACTTGCTGCAGAGCGACTAGTATTCTCTTATATGCACTCTGACCGTCCCGGCCCCCTCCCTTTACTCGGTTTCCACAGCACAGAGAGAGTGGTCCTTTCAGAGGTTTTTTGTAATTTGATTATTTTAGCTTTATACCACCAAGTCAAATTTCTCTGTGATCAGATTTCAATCTTAATTAGGATCTTACTAATTAGCATAGGAGAAGCTAAAACATGTCTTTATTGCACAAGCCTGCGAAAACCGCTAATGGAAGTCAGAGAAGTCACATTCCAATAGCTTCACCTGCCGCAAGTCAAAAGCTTCTTGTGGCTTTAGAGCTCTAGTGTTTCGTTGGAGAAGTTGTTTTTTACAAGGTTTACCTCAAGCTATAGAGAAGCTAAAGCTATAGCTGGTAAATTAAAAGCCCTACTACAGAGACCTTATACTTTGCTCACTCTCTTGGGCTAAGACTTGTTATCCCAGGCCTCAAATTAGCTTGGGTATCTTATGATACCTAAATCTCTGGGACCCTGATGGTAACCTGCCTGGATGTACCGATTTACCCTCACTTTTGGTCGCAAAATATCTACACCACCCTAATCCTAATATGTTTAGGTAGGACGACCTTGCTGTGCCTTAACCTTGTATATTTTAGACTTTAGAGAGACAAAAACCTGATTGTCTTAAGAGGCTTGTTTTTTTTCATGCATGATTGCTCATGAAAGCTGTTATATATTGTGATTGCAACGTAACTCTGTATACATTATAAAGTGGACGATTTCTTTACACACATTCTTCTCCAATCTTCCCATGCGCATCCGATAGACCGGTCCTTTTCCTAGCAGTTGCATATGTGATGCACGACGACGACTGAATATATATCTTATGGGATCGAGTTTGGTTGGAGTGCATGCATGCCTTCTTGAGCAAGGATATGCCACCACCACCGGCACCCAAAAAAGAAAACATGCACGCCCATCGATCGTATTGGTTATTATTTCTGTTTCAGGCAGTTCACGTCATGAGAATGTTCCACCAGAGCGCTTTATCTATCGATTTGTTTTCAACATGACACGAGCAGTACGTCCTTTTCTCCATCATCAAGTCATGTGGTCGTAGATAAAGATATATAATATTTCTCCCTCGTTATTTTCAAATAAAGGTCATATTCAGAGGAGATGCATGTAGTTTTCATTCTTTATATTCCTGACTGGCTGATGAAAACCGCTTTACAGTTGAGAGGGAGTTTGGCGAAGGAAGGAACCATCGGCAGCATTCAGTTCAGTTCAGAGTGGCTGCATGCATCCATGCGGGCATCATCATTAGGGTGGTCAAACACGGGCAATAATGCTTGAGCCCGTAATCACGGCTGATATGGATCACGAGCTTTATCACCGAAGATTTTGCCGGCACATGGGTGCATATCTGCATCATATATTCGCGTGCCGCGTACACATGCGACATATATGGGACACAAGCACGTCGTGGGCGTACTACGTGGAGTGGACTTGAGATATATATATCCGGTGAAGAGAGTCATGGCGGGCGTGCATGGTGTGCGAGTGTAATTTCACACATGCATGTACTACGTGTTTGTGCAAATGCCGGCATGCATGGCCCAATTAAGTACGTACGTGTGCTTTAGCATATAGCACATGTGTCTTGCATTGCATGCACGCACGCATAGTACTACTACTGTTATTTAGGACGACGACGAAGATGCAGAGGAAACAGAGTTGTGTACGTCAGCGCTTAGTACCAATAATCTCTCTCTTGCTTTTTTTTTTGGCAGAAGACTACTGTTTGCTGTGTCTTGGTGGATGGATGCTTCGTGGAAGGAAGGAAGGAGGGAGGGATGCAGGATGCACTGGCAAGAGCAGCAAGCGGCAGACAAGCGGATGTGGACGAGACAGGCAAACCGACAGGAATTGATTTACACATATTGATTGCGTTATCAATATCATAACGCATACTGTATAGATTATTATAGGCATAGGCCGGCATCAACTGAGGAGGCCTTGCGTTTTATTTGTTTTTATATAAATAAGTCTCGTCTCAGAAATTAAAATCAATAAGTAAATATTAAAAAAAAAAGGTGTCGTTGTGCTACTGCTAGGGCCGGTGATCGATGAACTGATGATGATGGATGGCTCAACGAACAAAGAGACGGCAGCAGCAACAGGAGGAGGAGGTCCATGTCGTTGTGCATGCATGCATGTACGGATGCAGCAGTACACAATAGTTTTTCTCCCACACCCTTCATATCGCATCGCCATCAGATA
Organism: Microstegium vimineum; assembly: GCA_022036555.1. NCBI lineage: Eukaryota > Viridiplantae > Streptophyta > Magnoliopsida > Poales > Poaceae > Microstegium > Microstegium vimineum. The sequence continues at coordinate 47,168,963 of CM039126.1, read as the reverse complement.
GGTGATGGTTGTTGTGGTCCGCCTGGCATCATTATGTCATGTCATGTTGTGGCTCCAAACTAACCCTCAATAGTTCGGTTTAATTCGCCAATCATTTTGTTTACTATTTGTTTAGCTCATTAAACTATTTATTTGTCCAAAAATATCTAGTAGTGCCGGTATATATATTAATACGCCGCACTCCGTTCACGACGTCTATTATTATCACACACACTTGCGAATCGATCATGCAGGGTTTTCATGTGAAAAGATAGCCATGCATACACACATATATTGGAGTTGTTGTTCGGCTAGTACAAAATTTTGTCTGATTAAATCGTGTTATGTGAGAAAGAATAAGGTAAAATAAACTGAAGTAGTTCAAGAGAACGGAGTAATAATGAAATAGTAAGTGGGAGGGAGAAGCCCCTTGCTATAGCTTAGGTAGCTAGTACTCACTTACTCAGTCCTTTGGTGTGTGCATATAAAGTTGCTTCAGAATCCAGATTACTAGATTAGCATGTGGTATACTATACTAATAACACATTAAAATCCTCTCATTCTTCCCTGGGTGTGGTGTGGTGGGCAATCAGGGTAGGATTAGGATCGGATATATGCAAGACGTACCTTGTCGTCCAGTAAGCTAGCTCTAGACCGGCCAAAAGCAGAGCAGAGCAGCTAAAGAAAAGCTATTCTATTCATCATGAATGAATAAACTAAACAACGAGGGAGGGTTAGCATCATGTTCCCCAGCCCTTTTTTTTAAAAAAAAATGGGGCCTTTGCCTTGTGCCTACCTTACAATCAAGGGACACTAACCTTTTGTTTTCGCGTCGGGTCCGTCCGTCGTGTCCTTGCTGCTTTAATTTAATTAGCCAGCCCCTTTATCATCTATTTTCCGTCCATTATCTCTCTCGATCGCTCCCAACCAACATAAACGAGCCCCCCGGCCGGTCCCCAAACCAAGAAGCAATATAATAATGCGCAAAGTGCAAACAACAAACTAATCACGTACGATAAGCAACAAGACAGAGTGTGTGTTGCAATGATCACGCGGTTGCGTTCGTTCGTCAAGGAAACAATGAAGCTACTACCATCATCGATCGTCCATATTGTCCATGGCATATGATTAATTTGATGGAGAGCACTCTGCACTGCACTCTTTGAGTATTTTAGTGTAAGAAACACTATTGCAGTGTGTGTATTGCTTGCATTCCGGTTGCCGGCACCTACCCCATAATAATAATCCTAGCTAATAATCCATGCTATGCTATGCCCTGCCCCCGTACCCGTCCATCCACTCGATCGATCGATCGATCGGTTTGCGGGTGGGGTTCTCGATCGTCTCTCGATCTGCAGTGCCGTGGCGATCGAGCAAATGATTGGGATTTTTGGGTGGGCGGGCACCATCATCTCCGCACCGCACCGAATCGATCATATGCGAGCTCCGATCGATCGGTAACGTCGTCAGCATGGCGGGCATGCAGCTGGTGCCGATGCTGGCGGCTCCGTCTACGAACGAGCTGCAGCTGACTCTAGCTAGTACACTACTAGTGGCGGTTGGTGGTTACTACTGTAATAAGCAGGGGGTTGAGTAAAGCTCAAGACGAGGCGAAATGGAGCAATAATCATGCAGGACAGGACGCGGGATTGCGTGGCGGCCCGTAGCTCAGCTCAGCTCAGCTCAGCTAGTGATCGAGTGAGTGAGCTAACGCTAAGCTAAGCTACTCTCATGGAGAACAGAGGAGGGCCGGGAGAGAGAATGAGCAGGGGAATCATGCATTGGGCGCTACTTTGCTTTGCATTTGGGTCGCGAGCGAAACAAGCCTAGAATGATGCTCTCGCTCCATCAGACGTACAGTATAATGCTTCTTGTCTTCTTCTTTAACTAATTAATTGATTAATTAATAACCTCTCTCTATCATCAGGTGGACACGTACGGATGTGTCATGTGTGTAGTGTAGATCACAAGTGCTACTATACTACTGCTGCGTAGGATAGAATACATAGATACTTATATACACTTTGGGCCATGCAGCTCGCTTTGATATGATCTGCAGGGAGACGATCGATGTTCTACGTGCGCACGATCGAATGGGGAAAGACCCATCAGGCAAAAAAAAAAAAAAAAGGGTCCGCCAGCACTTTCTTGTCCTCAAAGTTTCTCGCTGATCCATCATGCATCCTCATTGATGAGTAAGCTACTTGCCCACGGGTGAAGAATTTGCATCGCCCCTGCCTGCAGCATAAACAAAAGTGTAGATAGAGCCATAGAGGAGATGATGCCCGGCCAGCCCAGGGGTATGTGTATGTATATATGCGTGGTCCCTCCCATGCATATCGCCATTCGTGTTCTCCCCGGATTATTCGGGCTAACCAACCACCCTAGCTAGCTAGGACCATGCATGTAATTTGCACATTTTTCAGCTTAATTGTCCGTGTTGATATAGTGGACTTGCTATATCATTGAACTACATATGCACACTACTAAAATGGTAGCTCCTAGTAATAAAATACTACCATTAATTATACATATAAAAAATCCTCACTAAAGACATTTAAGCAGACAAAGTTTATACTAAACTTTAAATATCAAAACCATTACAATAACTCTACTTCACTATAAAAACTTATAATAATTTTTGGTTGTGGCTCCAACAAATTTGCTCCACGCCACGCTTTCATGGGATAGCTAGCTAGCTATATCAGAGAATAGTAGCAAGGGCAGTTTCTTTATATTTTTACAGCTTCAAAAAAATAAAACTATTTAAGAGCATCAATCTCCAGGGTTCTCTAAAAACATGCAACTCCCTATATTGATCTTTTAGCAAACAGAAAATAAAATGCTCTCCAACAATTTAGTGAAAGATCGAGCTCCTTCATTAAAAACAAGAAATCATCAAATATTCTTGACATTTTTCTCCGAGATACTCCTATGGCACTAGCTGAGGTTCCTTTACCTTGTTCTCCTAAAAAAATGTAGAGGGATCCTTAGATTGTCCACCAATCAAGCGATGAAAAAGGAAAGAAGAAGGAAAAAAAAACAGAGCACCAAGCCCATTGAGTGGTGAAGCGAAGGACAGAAAAGGACACGCGGCTGAGCATAGTAGCAGCGTCAATGGTCACGACTCACGACCGCGTGCTACCACTACCACCACCATGCGCCCGCCGTGGCGGGAAGCTAGCTAGTGTGCGCGGCTCCAGCTCCAGCTCCAGTATAAATTCTGCCGGGAAGACGATGCCGCAGCCGCACACACTCACACTCACTCACCTCAGCCTCACCCTGCCTTCCCAATCATCAATCGCATTCTCCCTCCGCGACCCAATCCAGTCCAGGTGCCGACACACCAGACCAGAGAAGCCGACGTCGCGCACGCAGCAATGGCCACCGCCTCGCTGACACTGCTCGATCAGACGCTGCCGTCCCCGCCGGTGTCGTACACCGGCGGCGGCGGCTCCGACCGCCTAAGCCAGGAGATCTTCTCCATCCTGGAGTCCAACTTCCTGTTCGGCGCGTCACCACTGGAGGGCGGCGTCCCGAGCTCCCCAGGCCGCGTCCGCGTGCTCTCCATAGACGGAGGCGCCGACGGCGGCTTGCTCGCCGCGGCCGCGCTGGTCCGCCTCGAGCTTCGCCTTCAGGAGCTCTCTTGCAACCCATCCGCGCGCGTCGCCGACTTCTTCGACCTAGCCGCGGGTTCCGGCGCCGGCGGGTTCCTAGCGGCGGCGCTGTTCGCGTGCCGGATGCCCGCCGACGCCGCGCGCGACGTCGTGGCCAAGAACCGCAAGGTCCTCTCCGGGCGCAGCGGGAGCGGCGGGGGGCTCATGTCGTCGTTCCGGCGGGCTCTCCGTCCCGAGTCCCTGTTCAAGAAGGTGCTGGGCGGACCTGACGGTGCGCGACGCGTCGAAGCCGCTGCTGATCCCGTGCTACGACATGGCGAGCGCGGCGCCGTTCGTGTTCTCCCGCGCCGACGCCGTGGAGGCCGACGCGTTCGACTTCCCGCTGTGGCAGGTGTGCGCCGCGGCCTGTGGCGTGGGTCCCTCCGAGGTGGCGTCGCTGGACGGGCGCACCAGGCTTCGTGCCGCGGCGGGGCCGGCTGGGGCTGGTGGTGGCGCGTCCGCCGCCGTGGCTAACCCGACCGCCGTTGCGCTCACGCACGTGCTCCATAACAAGCGCGAGTTCCCCTTCGCTGCTGGCGCGGCTGACCTCGTCGTGCTGTCCCTCGGCGGGAGCGCCGCTGTCTCGCTGGGCCGCGCCTCGTCCTCTAGCCTCCTGCGCATCGCCGGAGCCTGCCAGGCCGACATGGTGAGCCTGCCCTGCCTGCCTCGATGACCGGCACCATTTCTCGAACAGGGTAGAACGGACAGGACAGGACTGACAGTGCTGGCGGTTTGTATTGCAGGTTGACCAGGCCGTGTCGATGGCGTTCGGGGAGAGCAGGGCGACGAACTACGTGCGGATCCAGGGGAACGGCATTGCGGGCGGCGAGACGGCGGAGGCGGCGCTGGCGGAGCGGGGCGTGGAGTCGGTGCTGTTCCGGGGGAAGAAGCTGATGGCGCAGACCAACGGCGAGCGTCTGGACGGCGTGGCGGAGCAGCTGGTCCAGGAGCACCACCGGCGGCTGGAGAGCAAGACCCCCGTGGTGCTCGTGAAGCCCTCCGCGACGCCGCGCACGTCCTCGTCGTCCGCGTCCACGCTGATCACCGTCTCCACCAACTCCTCGTCGGAGTCGCCCTGAGGCTAGCTGCTGCCACGATGACCGACGGCCGTACCGACCGACCGACCGAGCCAAGACAGCAGCAGCTCGATCGGCTTTAACTAGCGTGGCCTTGATTTCCTTTTTCACCTCCTTTTTTTTTTAATTTATTGGTTCGTTTCGTTGGGTTTCTTTCTAGCTTAGCGCGGCGCCGGCGCCGGTGCTCGGGGTTTTGATTGCCTGCCGGCGCCGCCTCTGCGCGCTCCGCCTCCCGGTCCCGGAAGATAGATCGAGGAGGGCTGTCGAGCGGCGAAGGCGCCAGAGATGATGATTTGTGTACGTACTGTAGCTGCTAGGGGAAGGAGAAGTGCCTGCTGTATGTGTGCCCGTGTGCGTGTGCTGCAAACGCAGTGTATGTACGTACGTAGTAGAGTGCCCGGAGCTTGGATTGCAATGCAAAATGTGATGATGATGATGCTACTGTCAGTGTGGCGTTTACGTACTGATCACAGCTCAGCTCAGCTCTTCTTTCTTTGTCCTGCGACTTCAGTTCACAGTCACTTGCCATTGCTCCTCCTGAACATTCTGATAGTGGAGTAGGAGTACGTATAGGAGTATCTTCTCTCTTTTTTCACGCCGTGGACTGATGAACTGATGAACGAGCAGGAGGAAGGAGGTGAAAAGAAAACACAAGAAAACATCCTTCAGAGGAAGTGAAGTGAAGAGTAGGAGTACGTACGGTCTGACAGGAAGTCGTACTCGTTGGTCATCACCATGAATGTGCTTTAGCTCACGCTCAGGCTCAGTGTGTGGTTCAGCTGCCATCTCGGAGTCGGAGGCCCGACATGCTCTGCCGACCGACACCGACAAACATCATTCATGTCTTTGGCACGGAACGCAAAAGCGGAAAAGCACTCTTGTTGGGCCGGGATGCAGTGGAGAGGCATCCAACTAGGCCCAAAAAGGTTGGAGTGCCGCCCATATCTTCTTGGACCTTGCACTTTTGGCCCAGATCCATAACAGCCATTTTGGCCCGAAAGATATGATCCTCTCCGGAGGAGGAAAATGTTATTGGAGATGTTCTTGTTTTCCGCTCCCTCTTGGTGTATATAAGTTGGAGAAAACACTCAGTGCAACAAAAAAAAAACTCCTCTATTCACTGGAACCGTACAAAGCTTTTTAAAAATATACTTAAAGAGTTTTTAAAGAAGAAATTCAAACTATGCACATCGACGGTGCAACTATGGATGTACATTTTTACAAATTTTTAGATTAAAAATCAATCTAGAAAAAATCATTTGAAAATAACAAAATTGTAGGTGCATATGCACACATATGCATATCAAATTCATTACTTTCATACCAGTTTTTACAAAAACGAATTTGAATCTAAAATTTTGTGACAATGTGCATCCACAGGGGTATAGTTCCAAAAAAAAACTCATAAGTATATTTCTCTAAAGGGTTTTCACAATTCCACGGAGTGGAGGGTTTGCAGCGAATATTCTCCCATCTATAATAAGTTGAAGGTGAATGAAGTAAAACGAAATCCTAGCCTCACATCAGAGGAGACAATTGTGACACCCTGTGTCAAGCTTGCATTAGGAGCATCATTAGCCACTAAACACATCATTTCATTGCATTCATGTTTGCATATGCTATCATCTCATGTGTGTTTTATGTGCTTTGAAACTAGAATTGAATAGGTGTTTTGTGCTTAATCTTGTGCTTAACCTGTTTAGTTAGCCTTTGTTTTGCTTAGAGTAAAAGTGTGGTTTGTTTTGTTTAGTTACCCTGCTTAGTTCTTTAAATAAGAGAAAATGAAAAAGGAAATCAGAATCGAGACAGGCCGAGCACCACCCTCGATCTCGACCCCACCGCTCGAAGGCTCGATGACGGACTGAGGGTCTGAGCGAACGACCCCAGGCCAGAGGCTCGACCGAACCCGAGGCTCGATCAGTCAGTCTCTCGATGCCCTACCCTCGAGTTCCTCTATCCCTCGAGTTCTAACCCTCGACGTCTACCCTCGATGACGGACTGAGGCTTGAGCGAACGACCCCGCACGGAAGGCTCGACCGAGTCGGAGGCTCGATCCGCTGAATCGACCCTACCCTCGACATCGACCCTCTCCCGCACGCTCGATCGCACGCACGTGCCGCGCACGCTCACGCGCACTCACCCGACCGCAGCTGAGCCGTACGTCGGAGTCAGACGCCGCGTGGCCGACGATGCCTGACCGCGGAAGTGGAACACGCCATCGCCGCCGCTTCGGCTCTGCGCCGACATCGCTGTCGCCGCTCGCGCTGTCTCACTCAAATCCGAGTTAACGGCGCTAGGACCAAGTCGGCTCCGCTTTTCCCGCCGCTGACGCTCTGCTTCGCCGCCGCAGACCTGCCAGCCGCCCTGCCGCGCGCCGCGCCGTCGTTTCGCAGTAACATCGCCGCAGTGCCGCGTCCGATCAGCGCCCGCCTTGTCTCTTTCGCCATCAAGCGCGAATCCGCTCTAACGGCGCGTCGACCAAGTCCCGCTCTGTTTCGTCGCCGCAAGCACGCCAGCGCCGCTGCCACCATCGCACATTGCGTCACGTCCCCTCTAGCAGCGCCGGTCGGCCATGACCAAGCAAGGAGGAGCGCCTATACCTCCACCACCTCCCGCACTCTTCCACACTCATCCGCACTCGCACAATCGCTCGCATTGCCTTTGTTCCCGCCAACCGAGAGCTCCAAGCACCGCAATCGCCGTCTCCTTCAATCCACCATCACCTAAGCCATGTGCTCAAATTCCTCTCGCCCTAGCCTTCGCTTTTGCCCCGCACCCACGCTGCTCGCCCTTGTTTCACCAGCCGTGGACTCCAGTCACCGGAACGCCTTCACCGTTCTTCGCTCTCGAGTCGCCACCGCACCGATCAGCCAGCGTTCGCCGTTCACCGTCTCGTCTCCGACGCCTCCATCTTCGTGGAAGCTTCGCCGGAGTTAACCGAGGTGAGAACGCCGTTCCCCTAGCATCAGTTCGACCCGTGTCGTCACAGTACCGTTGGCCGTGCGCCATGGCCGCCGCCGCGGAGCTTGCACGTGGACCGGTTTCCACAGAGCCTTTCTGGCTCAGTTAGCCCTCGAGCCGCGCTCGCCACCTCACCACGATGCTCACGCACCCCAGCGCCGAGCTTCGCTTTGCCGATGATCGCTTTACCGATGATCACTTCGCCGTGTAACACCGCCGTGTTGCGCCGCCACCGCACACCGTCGACCCCTCTTCACGGTCGCGCCAGTTCAACCAACACCACCAGTGGATGCGCGTAAGTCATCCCGAGCCTAGCACAGCCTATCCCACCGCCGAAGACTTCACCATCGGCGAGAAAACGTCGATCCGCACCGTTCTCTGTTTTCGATCGAGGGTCATCCTCGAGTAATCGAGGGTCACGCTCGTCTGTTGCCTCGACGTGCCTCGAGCCCGTTCCGAAAATGATTTCCTATCCTCGTTTTCAGTAGAGTATGCCTTGCTTGTTTGTCGTATTGAGAGTTTGGTAGAGTCTTGTTGCTAGTTTCTGTTCATTTTAAGTTATAGCCTGTTTTTCCTGCTAGCTAGTAGCTCGAGCCTTAGTGGCCTTGTGGTAGTCTCTTGGTTGTATGCTTAGCATCTCTGTTTGTGGGTTAAAATCTTGTTAAAGCATCATCCTTGCACCATTCAGTTATTTATTTATGCATTGCAATCATTTAGGATCCGTGGAGGAGCATCAGGAGCCCACAGAGACAGAAGTCCAGGAAGTACAGGAGCTGTACAAGGAATACCAAGAGCTCGACACTAACCTTCCTGAGTGCCCTGACCACCAACCCTCAACCTTCTCTCAAGGCAAGCCCCGGAGCATTCTTAAGCCTCCCAGTTTTTTTTACAATTTAATCTACTTGAGTATTTTACACTGTGATGCATTAGGTGATAGGAGTTGTTTTGAATCCCAAATTGATGCATTTAACTTCCTTGATATTTGTTTTACCTACCTTGTTACCCTGTTAATAATAAAGTAAAAGCAACCGCTTAGCATGCTTAGAAATAATGGTTACCTTTCTTTTATGTTTCGTATTATCCCTCGTGGGTAATACTATCACGGTTGGCTATGTTCGCTATCGTGGAAAGAACCTATGGTAGTAATGAATTACGGTCAACTGGGAGGCAAGTGCACCAAGTGGCCAAGACTTGGGGGCAGTCCGTCCGTTGGATCGTGTAGGTTTGTACACGGTGGTGGCCCTCTTACATCTTTGAATGCGCCCTTTCGCATAGGGGCCGTCGCGAGTGTCGACCCCGAAGCCGAGTAAACATTGTCCGGGCCGGAGCTCGCTCTGCTGTGAGCACCCCTCTAGACTGTAGGCATGATCTGCCCGTGGTGGCCATCTATTTTCTACAATTGGGGTGGACCAATACGAGCCCGCGTCGTTTACCACCTGGACTTTGTTGAGCGGTGACCTATTGCTGACCCGACGGGGTAGAGCATGGGCGTGTGTTAAAGGTAATCTTACCAGCTGGTGTATATCGATTCGAATTGCCGCCCCCCACTGGATATGGGGGATTATGCTGAGCTTCACCACGGTACAACTCCATGTGACATCGTAATGGTTCTACTAAAATGTTGATGAAGGAACTGGATATATGTTATTATATTGTTTGAGTAGAATCAAGTGAGTGCTCTAGTATAGATGCAATAACCTAGAGATAATTAGTAAGATAAAAGATGACTGCTCACCGCATCATTAAAGTAAACTCCTTAAGTTAAGAATTTCTGCGAAGTAAAGCTTACCCAACTCCAGATACAGCCATGCATATCCTTGGAGTCTTTATTTTCAGTTAGACGGGTAAGTCTAGCTGAGTACATTCCCGTACTCAGGGTTTATCCCGTTTGTTGCAGATGGCCAAGTATACATTGACTATTGTAAGCACTGTCTTTATCCTTTCTACGGAGAAGATGAGTAGGCCTTGGGCAAGGTCTTCTACAAGCTCACCTTTTGCTGTTGCCGGACCTGACGTTGTGGGCACCCCTGTCGTTTGAAAACTTCAAATTCCGCTTCAAACTCTATTTTATTTGGCCACATCTGTAGTGGCGTAAGTACTACTTTTATTTGGAACAAGGTGTTGTAATAACTTTATTTCGTACTTTAAGTTTTTCCTTTGATTCGTGGCTCGTTCGAATGTGTATCCCTGAATGTACGCGATCCTGAATCGATGTAATAAATCCTTCGGGATTTCCGGACTACCGGGATTATATGGGCTCAAGTGTTTTAAATGGTAGTGAAGTCAGCTACATTAGCACTTGATCTCTTATAATCTGAACAGTCCGTCACAACAAAGGCATCATTCAGCAAATATGCAACCATTTCACTAAGATGTCCACCTATGCTTGGCAAAACTTCCTATCTCTATCGTTAGTAGCTGAAGCCACTCTGCCATTGTCCTTCTTACTTTACAACAAAGCCCAAAACACTCGACAAAACATATCTTCAACCTAGTGAGAGCCCAATAACCCAAAGATTCTTTTCACCAATCAACTTCAACAAAGAGAGTTTTGTGACCACCACAATTTGTCTTAGCTAGATTGCCCAACAAATAAAAACAGTCATGCCCCCAACTTCCTTTTTTCTATGATCACCATCTCCTACTGAAAAAAAGCGAAATTAAAGGTGTAGTTTTTTATTTTTGTAGGGGAAAGGTGTAGCTTTGACCAAGTGTGCACGTGCCGCAAACAAATGCAATGTAGCCGTCAAGCCGTTACAACAAAAGAACACAACTCCGTGGTGCCCTTGACCCGAGGGACGAACCTTATCTTCAGTCAGCAGCCTCAGGCTCCTTGTGGACTATACTATACGCATGAATCTCTACACGTAGTATTGTACCTTTGTACGAGGTCTATTGTAATGTTGCCGTTAGTGATAAGACTGCTAGCTCAGTAGCTCATCCTTGCTAGCGACGACAACATATCTTCAATGTAGCTAGGGGAGCCAAGAAACAGTCGTTGAAGAAGACCACCGGGATCCAGGAATTGAAGACAGTAACGAGTAAGCAAGTTGTTCTCTCATAATCCATTTGTCAGCTCTCCGAAAGAGCGAGACATTCTAGAAGAGAAGACAAACTACTGCTTGTGGCCGGGGAGCTAGCAGTGAAGGACCTCGGGTGTGTCGGAGTCGTAGTCGTAGTCAGGGCCATCCTTGCGCTTCCCGACCTTGCCTTCTTCAATCGCCATGGTGCAAAAGCCACCGTGCTTGGCGTCGGCGTAGAAGCAGAGGCTGTCGAGCTTGTCCTCAACCTTTCCCTTCGACTCATCGTCGCTTGAGGAAGAGCCCCCGTCGGAGGAGGCATCGATGTCGCTGAGGGAGGCGAGGAAGGCTCGGTGCTTGGCCTTCACCTTGTCGATCACCTTCTTGGAGGACCTTCGGTTGTAGCCGCCCTTGGCCTTGTGCTTGTCCTCGAAGCGGTGCTCACGCTTGTCCTTGCGCTTGGTGAAGTCACTCGCAGCTTTCTTGGGGCAGTTTGCGATGAAGTGATCCTCATCACCGCAACGGTAGCACCCCTTGGCCGAGCCACCACGTCGACGGTTCAAACAGTTGTTGTGAAACCGTGAGAACTTAGTGATGACCAAGGTCAGCTCATCATCTCCAAGCACCTCCACTTGTTCCTCTATCACAGACATCAAAGACAAAGCGAACAAAGAGTGTGAAGGGTTAGAGAAAGAAGAAGACACACCGCCGGGGCCGGAAACCAACGCCATGGATGGGTTTGACGGGTTCTCAAGCTTGGCCCGGGTCTGGTGGTCAATCTTCGAGGACTTGAGCTTGCTGAACAACTCGTCCACGGTCAGGGCATCATAGCCCGGTGACTCCTGAATGGCAGCCACCTTCATCTCCCACACCCTCCAATCAAGAGCATGCAAAAGCTTGATAGCCATCTCATGATCATCATAGGGCAAGTTGGCTCGATTAGCACGCATCTTGTTGACGATAGATTGGAAGCGAGTGAACATCCCGTCAATAGATTCACCGGCCAACTCTACGAAGTTCTCGTACTCCCTACGGTATGTGTCGAAGAGTCTGGACTTGATCTGAGGATTACCCTTATGATATCGCACAAGTGTTTGCCAAATCTCTCGCGTCGTAGTGAGATTCGAGACTCGCTCACACTTAGGAAGTGACAAACTCGAGAAGAGGATACTCCGTGCTCGACTGTTTGCGTTGTGTTGAGTGATTTGGAGTTGGTCAACACGAGCCACAAGAACACGATAGCCCTCATTCTCACAGATCTCCCATATGTTCGAATCAACTCCTTGTAGATAGGCGGACATGCGCACCTTCCAGTAGGAGAAGTTCGTTCCATCGAAAAACGGAGGTTTGCCAACACCTCGCTCCATGTCGCCTTCGCGGATCAAGAACCGTTTAAGGTGGAATGATCCTTAACCAGCTCTAATACCAATTGAAGGACCGAGAACGACGACCAGAGGGGGGGTGAATGGGAGCCTCAAATTTCTCTCGAAATATTCGGGCCACTCTTCCCAAAAACCAAACCCAGTTGTTGGGTGCTCAACCTCCCCCGAGCAACGCGAGCGGGGATTCAGACGAAACCGGAGAAATGAGAGCTCACCGGCAGTGGAGGAAAACTCACCGGAAACACCAAAGACCAAGTTCTCAACCTCTATGGAAAAGAGGCAAGAACCTAGGCAAAACGGGCGAAAACAGCAAACCAATAGAGGCTCCGGACCAGTTCAGACTGGACCACCGGACCAATGACGAGTGGTCCGGTGGCTGGTCCGACGCTCTCACCAGCCGAGACCAAAACGAGCACGGAGCACCCGACCTCCGAATGACCTGCTCCGGACTAGTCCGATGCCACCTCCGGACCAAGGAGAGTGGTCCGGTGCTCACCCTTCCCACTGCCGAAAACGAACAGTAAGTACCCGACCTCCGGACCAGACCGTCGGACGGCACCGTCGGACTATGCACTCTGGTCCGACGCGTGGCTGACTCCCTCAGCAGAACCACCGGACCACTTGTCAATGGTCCGGAGCTCAAAAGCTGAGTAGTCCGGAGCTAGGTCCGACGCCCTTCGCTGCTTGACACAGCTGAGGTCAAGACCACCGGACCACTTGTTATTTATGGTCCGGAGCTAGGGGAAAGTCGTCTGGAGCCTAGTCCGACGCTCACGAGCAGAAAGCTGTTCTTCGCGAAAACAGATTTCTCTCCGCCAAATCTTCCCAAAACTCAACCAAATTATCACCAACTGCAACCAAACTTTGTAGGCATGATCCTAGTACAGTTGGGGAGCTATCCCGAAGAAATCATTGCTCAATTTGGTTTAGAGCAAAGGGAGGAGAAGAGATTTGGGGAAAAGCTTAAGAACGAAGAACACCGCAAAAAAATCGCCCGATCTGTGTGCTCACAAGGTTTTAGGATAAATCCTTCGGTGCAAAGATGCTCCTTGCAAGCACGAACAACTTGGTTCAAACGGATTTAGCAAAGCTACTCCCAACAAAGAGAAATCATCTTGGGAAAAAGAGAGAACAAAAAGCAAAACGCGAAGAACACAAGCAAAACGGGGACACAATCACGAAATCGAAGCCACCATGGCTTACGGAGGTTACGGCCTCCGATTCCTCGCAACAAACTCAAGTTCTTACAGAGGTTGGTGAAATCAACCTAGGGATCTCATGAACTAGAGAGAGGGTAGAGAGAGAGTTGGGGCAAATGATTAGGGTTCAAGAGATAGGATGAGGATACGCCTTCATCCTCTATTTATCAGGGCTTTGGCTATTTCCCAAAGACCCCCCTAGATACATGACCGAATTACCTAGCCCTAAGACATTGTAATCCAAGTCGATAACTCTCAGCCACTCGTTTGAATGGACGGCCCCGCTTCCTGCCAGGAGTTGCCGTCGCCTCGACGCAACCTCCAGGATTCCGCCACGTGCCATCCCCGCTTCCTCGGAAGCTCCGTCCAGGTTTTGAGGCCCAAACCCGCGAAACCCGCCACCGGTAGCTTTTGGCTCAACTACCGAACCCCGAGTTTTGAGGCCCAAACTCGGAAAACCGTCCTCTGATGGTTTTGAGGCCCAAACCACCAAACCGCTCAACTCGAGCCACCTTGTCCTCGTCCGGTCGGACTCCGAGTCCCATGAGCCTCCGCTCGACCCGCTCGTCCGCCGTCTTGACTTGGTCAACTCGGTCTACCTCAATGTCTTCTCGCACTCGCCGGTGCCAAGTACTAGCCACCACAGCTAGTCCGCCGACGCCCATGGTCCCTCAGTTCGAGCCCCGCTTCCGCCCTTCACCGCTCTCAGTCCATCGGCACGGCAAGCCTCTACTCAACCTTCTTCACGCCATTGACCACTGTCACTAGGCATAGCACCTGCACACTACAAGCCGATAGACAGGCACACATTTGCTTTCGCAAAGAATTAGTGATAACCGCTCAAACTGAAACACCTAAGTGTTGATCAATCACTCATCACAAAACTGAACATCATGAGTATATAACAACCATGTGTTCGCAAGCGGCAATAGCAACTGTATGCAGGAGGACTTGGAAGTTGCATCAGGACACTGTGGACCTTTGCTTGTGTTTAGCAGCTAGCTAGCTAGAGCCTCTCCTACTCGATCAATCTGACCATTGATCCTATATCCTGCTCATTAGTGAAGCTGAAGCAGTGCTGCTGAAGACAACAGTTGTATTGCTGATTTCGGCCATCTTCCAAGCAGCAGCCAGCAGGAGTTACTCCCTCTGTTCCGTTTCAAAATTAAGTTTAGACGATTCTGTTTTTATACATATATATTTTTTAAAATGGAAGCAAAACGCTGACCGAAGGACGACGATGTGTATGGTAAGTTGCTGATTAATCCGCAGACCGCTGCATGATATGACTGCCACTAACGAATCTATAGCGTATACGTACGTGATCGAGTTTGATGGGCACGAAAAGGATCGGAGGTGACAGCATAGTATATACTTATTATATATGCAAGTAAAGTCTGAACGAGATGGTTTGGTCGGACTCGATCCAAAGGCGTAGTAGGTCCACATCTATCTGCCATCGCCTTTGTTCCTGGAACCTCTCTTGGATTGGATATCAGTCAGCTCAACCATCTGGAAACGCCGCGTACTACGACTCTCTGACGCGTCATCCACTCGTTTTTTCGACGTCGTTATATTTTATCTTGGATGTAGTAGAATCCGTACTGTGCCTTTTTTTTTTCTAGAGTTCGTCTTCCTTTAATTTCATACAATATGTTTTGTGTTCGTCTTATACTGAAAGAATGGTAAGAGTGACCACAAGAGTGGACCAATGCTCTATAGGACTTCCATGCATTAGATATATCGTCATAGGAGAACCCACCTGAATAAGTCTGGCCTTTCTCTCTGCTTTAATCCTAAGTAGAGCACACTGATCAGCGCGTGGAGAAGGCATAGCGAGCATAGTTATCGACACCGAGGAGGAGAGTAGCAACCGATGGGAGAGCAGCTAGCGACCAACATGGTGAAAAGGGTAAATCAGGACGACAGACAACACCCGTCATGGATGTGGAAGGAGAGGGTGTGGGTGTAAGTTCTATATGGTGTAACACCCTAAAATTGGAAAATAGAAATTAGATTTGAATTTGCTTTAATTTGATTTATTTCAAGCAATTTTCTTTGATCATAGAATTAAACAAATAAAACTAAATTAAATATCACATGCTAGGGTTTAACTTGTTTGAGCATTGCATGCTTCTGTATTTTCTTGTGTTGCTTGAATTTATAAAACTCAAAGAAAAGATTTCAAAACCCTTTTGAAATTCAATTTGAAAAAAAAATTTGCAAAAGAAAAAGGAAAGGAAAATAGAAAACCCTTTTCCCTCCCTCTCTCTGCTTTCGGCCTGTTGGCCCGAGAAGCCCACCGGCCTGCTCCCTCTCTCCCTCTCCCCTCGTTCTCCCGCATGGGCCAACTTCCCTCTCGGCCCAGCTCGCCGCAGGCCCGCACCGCGCCGTTCCCCTCTCCTCCCTCTCGCTGACATGCCGGGCCCGCGTGTCAGCTTCTCCCCCTCCCTCCGGTCGAGTCCGAGCAGGATTCTGCTCCGCCGCGCTGCGCCGCGTCCGCAACCGCCTCCCCCGCGGTTTCCGCGCTCCCGTAGCCGCGTGGGACTCTCCCTCGGCCCTTTTAAATAGGAGCCGACCCCGCGCCGCCTCTCCCGTCGCCTCGACTCGTCTAGCAGCAGCAGCAGCGCCGCCCAGAGCCGCCATCGCCGCCGCCGAGCCGCCGCGCCGTGTTTCCGACCGCCGTAAGCACCCTCCGAGCCTCGCGTCGCCTTCACGCGTCCGTGGAACACCTTCCCCCTCCTTTTTCCCTCTCTTTTGTGCTCGGGTTAACCGCGCCGCCGTTTGCAGAGCACCGACGCCGCTGTGCTACGCCGTCGGCCATCCCCGTCCGTCCGCGAGCCTCGCCGTTGCCCTAGGTGAGTTCGTCGTGCCCTTCTCTTGCTCTCCGACCTTTTCCCCCGGCCGGATTGAGCACCCGAGCCCCTAACCCCCTCACTCCGGCGAGCCTCGGTCATGGCGCCATCGCCATCCGCCTCTGCTCTGGTGGAGCGCCGCCCTCTCCCTTCCCCCTTCTAATCTGAGCCGTTCAGATCAGATCCAGTGGCCCAAGGCCACCAATACCTCTTCGTCCTGACGTTTTTGCTAAAGATCCCCTCAGGTTCTTAGGCCCTCAACCCGCAGTCCTATGGCGCCTTTCATCTTTACGTTTTTCTCTCCGGAAAATGTATTCCCTTCTAGATCTGTTTTAATTCGATTTTAAATAAAAATCCCTATTTATAGATTTGCCACTGAACTTTAAATGCTTATAATTTGCTCGTTTTAAATCCAAATCGATCCATTCAAGTTGCGTTAGATCCGTAATTTTATGCTCTATCCAGTAGTATAGATTTCATCCATGATAAACACTTTTGAAAATAAAAGTAAATTAACTCTTTTAATGCTTTAATCTTGCCCTTTTCAAAATCTTGTTTAATCTATAGTTTAATCGTTTTAGATCCGATTAGCGTGATTTTCGCGGCTTTGTGACTGTAGTATAGTATAGATCTGTTTTATAATCTTTTCAAAACCTATTAATTGTTTATGGTGTAATGTTCTAATTAAATCTTTATTGCTTCGTGTATGTTTGTTCGGATGATTGCGTGGTGATGTTGATCGAGTACAGCCGGTGAGACTTTTGGTGTTCCAGAGTTCTTTGCAGTAGATCAGGACCACCAAGAGCTTTGTGATCAAGGCAAGTTTAACATGAGATCGTCCTTGTTACCTATTCACCTTAATCAATCTAGTCATATTGCATGTGTCTAATTTTGACTCCTATTTAGATCTTTACCATAGCTTGTTACCTTGTACCTTGTCACCCTGGGTTTCTATGCATATGGGTAGCTTTGCTATGCTTTACATGATGAATATTGAATTGAATATTGATTAATGATATATGCAACAATGAGATAAAATTGGCTTTTATAGCAACATGGAATAGGACCCCACTGTAGGGCAAAAGCTGAGACTTAAATGCAACCATGAGTGCTATAATGGCTCTGGCTTTGGTCAATTATGGAAGTTGGACTAGCATGTTTGTAGTTCGTGAAAGGCACCTTTGTCGAGCTGGTTATGGGTATAGCTTGTGTGGGGACCGCTGCGGGTGGTACCATCGGGGTGTCCCATATACCCCTTTGCATTGGGTCGGTAGGGTCTACTACTTGCTAGAAAGACTTTTTGAAAGATTTCATAGTGTACCCTGCCCGCTCACCTTGGAAGTGTTTTGAGAGTTATAAACCCGGGCATATGGGCTACACGGCTTGTGGGTAAAGTGTGTAACCTCTGCAGAGTGTAAACCTATCATGATAGCCGTGCTCACGGTCATGAGCGGCCTGGAAAACTCACAGTGTAGATGATCATGTTGTTTAATTGTTACTGTCGTTTATTAATCTTATCATGTGGTTATTAATTGGGTTTTGCATAACTAAAGCTAAGTGTTGGTAAAACTTGACCAAGTTAAAAGCAACCGTAGTAAGCCAGTGTCACCCTTTTGAGCTTCATAACCCTATGTTACTCTTGCTGAGTACTTTAAGTGCTCACCTTTGCTTTCTCAACCTCATCAGATGGCTATGAAGACTACCGTGAGGAGTACTAGGCTAGTGGTCAACCAGTCGGTGTTCCCTGTGAAGTGGAGCTTCGTCGCGAGAGTTATCTTTATTTCCGCTGTTATGTTTAAGAATATTATTCGTTATGTAATAAGCACTCAGTGATGGTACTATTTAAAGATTTGTCGGCTTATGTGTGTGATTGATCTCTGGGCACACATGAGTTATTCGCATTCAATTTTATTCTTAAAATTGGGTGTGACATATGGGGAGGGAGAGAACGACACTTGCGACACGGTTGAGGGTAATGGTGAGGGAAGTGGACAATAAAATAGTCAGGGAAGGATATCTCGGCTTGGTCTATGTTGGAGGGGAAGGTAGAAGCGGCGACCGACTTGGTTTAGGGTAAGGGAGAGGGTGACGACATTGATGCTAGAAGTGGACAGATAGGACGACGACCAACACTAGATAGGGAAGGGTAGTGTGGCGACCAACACACTACAAGGAGAATGTGTGGGTTTGAATTTTGTTGTGTGGCGCATCGCTTGAGGACAGTGAGAGATCGAGGAAGTTGAGATCGGAAAGGAACGATAAGAGATACATTAAACTAAAAAAATATTGGCACAGGTGGATCCATAAAAACTTAGATAATACTATGATATAGACTTATTGTTGAAGAGGTGAAGTTTTACAAAGGAAATTCTATTTTATGCTTTCCTTAAGTTGAGGTAGACATGCCACATTGTTGTTATAGAGAGCAAGTTATACTTAATTATTGTGGGCGCCCCCTGATAATCTCCTATAGTACGAAACACGACTTTTAAAAGATTTACTACTTCTCTGGCTCTAAGTATGGCTTTCCTAGCTAAAAGGTTTGGGAAAGTAAAAAAGATCTAGGATAGATAGAGAAAGAGGCGGTGGATTGAATTGATGACAACTATTAAAAACACAAAGACACTAACAATTTTGATTAGAAACACAAATAACCTTAAAGCAAAACTACTTCTAGCTAAAGGTTTATGACTAGGGTGAAAAGAGAGCAAGCAATTCAATTTTTAAAAACATAAATTGAGGGATAATTACGTCTATAAATAAACTTGTTGTTTCTCTAGAATAGCAACAACAAAGGAGGACCGAGGTAATATCACATGGTTAAACTCATATCTCCAATCCAAGATATGTTCTCGAAAGATATGATAGACATTGAAGGTTATAGGTGTTTATCACGGGAGAGAACATAGAACATTATGCTCCTTATAGTGCCTAAGGCAAAGAGCAATGGTATATTCACTTTGTTTCTTTGTGCACACATTATTTTAAATAAAGATACCTATTCCCTTAGTCGGTTAGGTTGCTTACCTTCTAATCTAATTTTGAGTCTCTGACTTAGCACGGATGAAGTATTTTTCACAATAGGTGTGTGCATGTGCATGTGAACATGCAATATCTTTGTTCTACTATGTTGTAAGAAACAAATTTCTTAATCTTAGCCCAAGTATGTTAGATTATACAATTTTTGCATCTTCATATGGTGTCGATTTTGCAATCATGGACAATGGCGTATAAGATCATAGAGGTGAATGGTACCCTTAGGGGTTATATTAACAATTGAACTAGAGTAAAATGCATTATCGATCCTTAAACTTTTTTCAAGGTACCATCTAGGTTCTTAAACTATTAATTTGCACATTAAGATCCATAAACTCACTTAGTGGATCACTAGAGGTCTAGAGATCTCTATTAGTAAGAATGTTTTTACTTAGCATGTACATGATGCCAACACTAATTCATTGTTCATATCAGTGTTGTGCACAGATCATATCCAATAAAAAGTATAAAAGTTCTAGTAGGACCACTGATCATGTCATTCTTATATAGATGGTCATACTGACTCGCCACATATAGGCAACCACACATGTTAATTAATGACATTTGGACATGGAGTGTCATAATTAATAGGTTTAAGGATTTAGATATTTAATTAAATCAATAATTTAGGGACTTATATTAGACGATACACCAAATAAGTTTAGAGATCAACAGTAGAAAAATTTACTCATTATAAACTAAATAGGGGCGTTTGGAGACCTTTAGGAGCATCGCCCCTAATGTAAGATGTATTGATAGTGCTGCCTTACAAATTGCACAGAGTCAAACCGTGTTTCATGTGTTGGGAGAAAGTTGTCGCCAATACTATTTTACATTGGTTTATGCTTGTTAATTTTAAGGGGACTTCAGGTCTTCAGTCATTATAGCCCATTACATATGCACATGCCAGCTTATCGAATGTGTCACGTCACCTTCGAGATTACTAGGAAAATACACACATGATGCAATAGCTCGTGTTGTCGATTAGATTAATATTATCCTCCATTGCCTATATATGACTATTTTCTAGAAGCTCAGCTTCTAGCTTGTTACCATCTGGAAACGTGCTTCACTCGTCACGTATATATTTATGTATGTACTCCTAATATACCATACCACTACATACTGCTAATGAAATTGCGTTCACATTGGTCAAATCTACGCCGGCGCGTGCTGTATTTTATTTAGCGCTTATATATAAATAAATACCATATGTTCATATAGATATATTAGCGTTATTCTTCGGTCGCCTCATTGCAGTGTGTCACCGGGCGGGTCCTTTCCGAGGGTCGGAGTCGGAGAGCAAGAGCGATTGGGAAGGGCAGGGCCCGGCCGGAAGCAGCTAATAGCAACTGCCAAGTGCCAATTGACCTGCTGCCATCTGCAGAGCTTTCAGCCTTATCTATAAATTCAACATTTTGAACATTCCAACTTCAACTCTACATCCATATTGGATATTGCATTTTGCGTAGCCACCCACTCCTGATTTGTCCATGCATGCATGTCCTTTTTCTATCCAGTATATCTATCGATATATGATCGATACACAAGATAGTTTGCAAGAAATCTGATCGATGAGCAAAATGACTACCGTTCTTTTATTTCTCTCATAAATGTGGTATTTTCTAGACCTTATTTTAACGTGGAGTGTCCTCTGATAAAATATTGAAATAATACTACCTTAGCCAAAGAGTGTCGTTCTGATTTTATTCTAGGTGAAATAATTTTAAATTTAATTAAATCTATATATAAAAATAACTATATTTATATGATACTAAAGAAACATTATGAAATTTATAATGAAATATATTTTCAAAACTATTATATTTAGTGTCATAGTGTTGATAGTTTGAACAATTTAATGAGATATGAAATAATTTAACTTAGAATAAAACTGAAATGTTAGCCTTATTGCATTAGTGCATATGGAGTAGCAAGTATATGTCCACCTTCCTCATTTTGCTTGATTAAGTTAAGTGAGAGTTTATGTTTATTACTCTTAGAGCATTCTGATCCTTTCAATATGCATCTTCAACTCACTATCTAATCACTTATTAGAAGTGGGTTTAAACAACTTCCTAAAAAAACCAGCTAGCTAAAAAAGTAGTGCTAATGAATCAAACAGACCTTTACGTATACACAAAGTATCCTAAGTCAAAATTTAAACCAAATGACCTATCCTAACTGCAAACATCATCATAATTCGTCTTTACAAACCTATAGTTTTCAAAAGGTGTGACCCTGCTAAATCTAAAGAATGGGCTCCACCTCCGGAAGAATGTGTGAGGTGAATGTTGATGCTACTTTATTTACAGAATTAGATAGAATGAGAATTTGATCGATTAGTGATTAGAGACCATAATGGTGACTTCCTGATTGCTTCTTGGCAGAAATCGGACCACTGGTCCATAACTTGCAGAGACAATTGGTCTCAGACATGTTGTTTGTTTTGTCTCAAATATCCTATATAACAAGGTGATAATTATCTCTAATTGCCTATTTGTGATAAAAAAAAACTCCAATCAAAGGACCATTATCTGGTGGCTTCAACAATCATCTATGATATCAAGTAAGAGCAAGAATGTTATCTATTACTTTTTACTTGATTTATGTTAGTAGATGTTGTACTATGATAGCTTATATAGCTAACAGATCAGCTGGTCAGTTTTGTGAGTTAATCTAGTTTTAACCCTGACTTGGTCCGAGCTTCTTTATTTATGTAATAAATCTAATGATTGAATCAAAGGCTTGGTCAATCCCTCTCTTTTTTCCGAGCACGCAAAAATGTTTACGTGTTTTTATATTAAGATAGAAAAAAAATCCAATATAACATGTCTTAATGGCATCCTACGGAGTCAAATAAGTTGTACATGAACGCTCAGGCACACCTCTTAAACCTTGTTTGGATGTGCATGTATCAACCTCAAACCATATTGATTGAGTGGATTGGAGTGGAAATTAGTTCAAACCATATTGATTAAGTGGATTGAAGTGGAAATTAGTTCAAATACAGTCCAATACATATGGTTTGAGTGAGATACATGCGCATCCAAATAATGTCTTAGTGCAATGAAATCTATGGTGCTACATTGTACACCAATTAACCTGAAAAGAGGCGCCGAATAGGAGGCCTAAGCCCGGGCAACCAAGCGGCAGCGGTGACCCTTGTGCGCACCCATGTCATCGTCTTGCGAGAATAACTCATGAAACGCTTGCATGTTATTGGGATCATCGTTGTAGATTTCGTCATACGCCTTTAAAGTCTATGTGGACGGAGACGACATTCCGATAATTAGACTCAACCACTTCAAGATAAGTTGTTCACCTTGCGATCGAGATATGTGACACGTTGTATGCCTCCGTTTGCTCCTCTTGAGGAGTGGAGCACGGTCCACTATAAGCCGTATTATCTCTGAGGAAACTGCCTCGACTTTGTGGCTTGCTCAATGAAGTGACTGAAGCGTATGTGGACGGAGGTCGTCTCAAGAGATGGAGTGGTGTCCGTGAAATCAATGACCGTTGACCAACTCTTTGTTAAGGCACATCTCAACATCCACAAAGTCGATGTCGCTGGTGGCGACGTGACCTGCGGTGATCTTTGCACATGCCAGGACGGGGTGAGTCTGTTATCCACCGTGCAATCTTCGTCGCACAGAACGGGTGTCTGCCAACCAACGGTGCCTCCGAGTCCGAGCTAGCAGCGACCTCGCAACGAGGTCAATCTCAACTCGTCTCAGCCACCAGATCGAAGCATTCCGCCGGTGGCCCCCGCAGTGACGCGGCCCGGCCGCCGACCGTCCCCCATCGGTCGCCAAGGCCCAAGCCCGCGTCCGGGCCTCGGCCTGTCTGCTCGCCCGCCCGCCGCCCGCTCGCTCACCAAGTCAACAGCTTGACTGCGCCCGCCTCTCTCGTCGTAGTAGTAGTACAAGCCTTCCCTGTCCTCTCCTCTCCTCTCCCCGACTCCCATCCGTCCCGCGTTTCAGAAGCCGGAGAAACTTCCAAGACCAAGCAAAAAGCTGCCACCTTTAACTCGATCCCCTCCCTTCCCGCTTGTGTGTGTCCGTGCGGCGGCGCCGGAGCCGAGAGCCTCCGGCGAGCCCGGGCTACTTGCTGCGGCGCGCTATTTCGATCGGCGGTATTGTGCCACGGCGGGACTGGAAGTCTGGAACCGCCTGGGCTGCGCTGTTGGGACCACCAAGCCGGAACAAGTTCAGTTGCGCTTCGGCGGTTGGATTCGCCTCTCTCGCCGAGCTCCAGGTGCGTTTCGCCGTCTCGTTGGGTTTCGTGGGTAAACATCCTCTCGCTTTTTGTTTCCTTGTTGCGTTTTTTTTTTACAACAATTTCCTTGTTGCGTTATCTTGTTGTTGGGAGACGGGCCACGGGGTTAGTACTTAGTAGGCGATTCAAACGCTGGTCTTGTGTCTTTGGTCGAACAACGCCGCCTTACTCAGGATCAATCACTAGATTACCAGATATATTCTGGACAGAAAGCCTAGTAAAAAGAATTTTGTTCGCCTTTCAGAAAAAAAAAAGAAGAAGAGATTTTAGTTATGATCCCAACTCTTGGTGTCAGTGACCCATAATTGTCAGCTTCTGATAAATCGTCACGCCATGCCGGGATTCTATGCAAAGTACAAATGTGTAGATTGAAGCCAATCATGCTCGCAGTAATCAATTGGATTGGATGCCAGCGTATATATATATATATATAGATATAGTACTAGTAGTATTTCTATTCGTCATTGTTCTGTACCACGGGCCGTAATCCGTTGCTGTGCTTCTGCACGGAATATTATTTATTGTTCACAACAATAAGTTGGATAAGCGACCTACAGCCTATAAGGTTGCACACATACATCTTTTGTCTACTGAAGTACAGATGAAGCATTTCATTGGTGGGTTATCTTCTTCGCTGTTTATTAAAAGAATGAGCTGTGTATGGAGTTTTTTTTTTATCCTTTTTCTCCAAAGTATGTTTGGTGTGTTAGGAAAGGAGTCTGATGTTGACGCCTACTAACTATTATAGGAGGTATTTTGAATTAGGCAAAGGCTGTAGTGGGCCTAGCCTACCGTGTTTGATCGTATTCTTGTTGCCACCTGAATTGGTACTAAAAGCGAAATACCAATGTCTCGATCCATGGTCATCAATTAGGTTGAGTGATGTAGCCTGTGCTGCGGTGCTTGTTTGTTTTGCGAATGAACATAGGTTTAGGGTGATGAAACCATTGCTTTGTGCATCAGTGGTTTTCCTGCTCCTGTGTTTTGTTCATACTTGAAGTGCATTTAAATTATGTGGTCAATTCCTCGAAAAAAATGGTTCTTTGAGTTATTTTCTCCTGAATTGATACTATCTAATGATATGATACGGGTGATGAAACCACTGCTCTGAATTGTTATCATGCGAATTGGTACTACAAGTGAAATACCAACGTCTCAAAACAATGGTCATCGATAAGGTTCAGTGATCTAGCCTT
Organism: Microstegium vimineum; assembly: GCA_022036555.1. Taxonomy (NCBI): domain Eukaryota; kingdom Viridiplantae; phylum Streptophyta; class Magnoliopsida; order Poales; family Poaceae; genus Microstegium; species Microstegium vimineum. The sequence continues at coordinate 47,144,325 of CM039126.1, read as the reverse complement.
TGCTGATGTGCAGTTCCTTTTGTGAATCAACAGACGGATACAGGTGATGAAACCACTGCTTTGTGTATCAGTGGTTTTCCTGCTCCTGCTTTGAATAATGTGGACTCCTTTCCTTTGCCAAAACCCTCCACCCCACCCCATGTGGTCAACCGAACTTAGGAATCTGGTAGGTGGGATTATGATATTTGTATAGCATAGAAAAACGGTAGTCGTGGACATAATTTATGCATATATATATATTGCAACAGCATCTCTGTGGCTCTTTGGTTAGATTTATTCTGAGCACTATATTTGAGATTTTACCATGTGGAACAAATAACAAACTCCTACTTAAAAAAAGTAATGTTATTCTATAGATTACAATTCTGACCCCCCCAACCCACACAAAAAGAAAGAAAAAAAAACTTTTGTTTCTAACTGTAACACACATAGGATCCTTTTGGTGGAGAGATATAGTCAAATTGCTTGACAATTATAAGGGACTGACCAGTGTCAACTTACAAGATGAAAAATCATGTCTATTTTGGGATGTTCTATGGAAAGGAATAGTACCAACGCTTAGCTACCCTGAGCTATACTCTTTGTCGAGAAAGAAAAAGATCACCTTTGCTGAGGTGAAAGCAGCTCCTTCCCTGCACAGTCTCTTCCACATGCCTCTCTCAGTGGAAGCCTTTTCTCAACTGGGTCACCTACAAAGTATCCTTGAAGGCACACAAGTATCTGAGTATCTGACCTTGCTGACCAATGGACCTACACTTGGGGATCCAGCAACTTCTTCTCGAGGAGAGCTTATAAGCAGCTCAGTGGCCATTGCTTGATACACCCAGCCTTCAAATGGTTTTGGAAGAGCTCATGTCAGAACAAACATAGAGTATTCTTCTGGTTGCTGCTGAAAGACAGACTAAACACTAGAGGGCTACTTAGAAGAAGAAACATGAAACTGGAAAGGTACAATTATGTTATCTGCAATGGGCAATCAGAGGAGACAGTGGAACATCTCTTTTTAGGTTGCAGCTTTTTGCAAGCTTGCTGGGAATCTATTCTCCTGAATGTTGATCCCACCTTGGACCCCTTCAATAACCTTGAGTGGTTAAAGGTTCAGCTTAACTGACCTTTCTTCATGAAGATTATCATCCTAATGAGCTGGGCTATCTGGATGCAGAAACAACAACATCTTCATTCAAATCAGTGCATCGATCCAAGGATGCAAGAGGTTGTTCTTAACTGAGATGGATACGCTACTTTTACGCGCCAAGAGTAGTTACTCCCAAGACTTCAAGAATGGATAAGCAACATTCCCTGAAAGGCTGAAACTTAGGCCTCTAGTGATTCAGTTACTATTCTTTTACCTTTCCTTTCTTGTTCCCTAGTTCTTCTCGGTTTGTTTTGTAACCTTCACCTTCTCTATTTTAATCTAATTCATGTGTTCGAGAAATTTTTTTAATCTAATTCAGTACTAGCCAAAACCCCCTCCTGTTCGTTCAAAAACACACACACACATATCACATCATGCACTGTTTTAGTGAGGTTCTAATTTTTTTCGTCATTACAAGGGAAAGTATTTTTTACCAATATACATTTTTTAGGTTTTTTTATAAGGATACACACTTTCTAGTGATTAGTAGCATTCAGTTTCTGGCTTTTTCCTTAGGTTTCCATTTTTGCTAAGCACAAGTTTTGCTCTTTTTTTTTTGCAAGTTACCTAGTGTATTGTGTATACTGCTACTTCTTGCATAAGCAGAGCCTCTGTTCATGTCCTCATGTTTCAGGATACTGAACTGCTATCTCAGTTAAATGATACACTGCACAACGGTGGGCACTGATAGTTTGAAACACGTCAGCAATGAGTTGTTTTGCTCACTTTTTCAAGAGGAAAAGGGGGCTGCAACGACAAGATGATCCATCTAACGATTGTAAGATCTCTTATGCCTAGAGTTATGTAAGAAAATCACTATTTCAAGAGTCATATGCTTGTTCTCAACATTTAGTGGATCTGTTCCTTCGTGACACTTAGACTTGTTTCTGCAGATTTCACTGGTTCTGAGAATATAACAAGATACAGCTACAGGGAACTGGCTAGAGCCACATCAAACTTTGACCAAGGCAATAAGATTGGTGAGGGGGGTTATGGACCTGTCTACAAGGTAGTAGCACAAGTATTTTCAATTTGATAAAGGACCAGAATGCATAAGTGGTGTTGAAACCTTTGTAACCTAACCACTTCAGGGATCGCTCAAGGATGGAACAGCTATTGCCGTAAAGGTTCTGTCTTTACATTCTAGACAAGGTGCAAAGGAGTTTCTTAATGAGCTTCTTGCAATATCTGATGTAGCACATGACAATCTTGTCAAACTCTATGGGTGCTGCATAGAAGGAAACCACAGGATCCTTGTCTACAATTATCTTGAAAATAATAGTCTTGCACATACCCTTCTAGGTAATTCTCTTTACTAATTTCTCAATATTGTTTTCTGGAGTACTATCCTATAAGCAGGCAAAATGTTTACATCCTATAACATTCCCGTGCTATAGGCTCAGGACATAGCAGCATCCAATTCAACTGGAGAACTCGGGTAAATATCTGCATTGGTGTTGCCCAAGGATTAGCTTTCCTCCATGACAGGGTCCACCCTCACATTGTTCACCGTGACATCAAGGCGAGCAATATACTTCTTGATAAGGATCTCACGCCAAAAATATCTGATTTTGGTCTGGCAAAGCTTCTACCTCCAGATGTATCACATGTTAGCACAAGAGTTGCAGGGACCCTGTAAGTGCAAGTTATTATTATTGTTATTACCTCTGATATGATGTGTGCTTCTTTTTCCTATGTGTTCTCCATACACATACTCCAATGGTAGTTCTGATGGTCCTTTAAACTTAGTTGTGAGAGGCATTGGCAGCTGCAATTGTCCAGTGACAGATACTTAAAGAGGTTCTGTTGATCTAAATATCTAATCAGGGAGTGCAATGGAAAGGATGAAACCAAAGTAGTATTTTATCACTCAGACATGGTTTGTGTGGTACCTCACACTGTAGTTTTGCTTGCAGAGGTTACTTGGCTCCTGAATATGCAATTCGAGGACAAGTTACACGGAAGGCAGATGTCTACAGCTATGGCGTTCTGCTTATCGAAATTGTGAGCGGAAGATGCAACACTGATACGAAACTGCCCTATGATGACCAGATTCTCCTTGAGAAGGTATATGCAGGATTCTACTAGTACAGACAAGAGCAAAACACTTGCCATGAAAGTGGTTGCTTCAAATTGCATTTCTGAGCATATCACTTCTATACTATTGCAGGCATGGAGTATTACGACCGGGGGAATCTGGAGAAGATCATAGACAGTTCCCTGGTGGATGACCTGGACGTCGATGAAGCCTGCAGGTTTCTGAAGGTTGGGCTCCTCTGCACCCAAGACGTCACCAAACGCCGGCCAGGCATGTCTACGGTGGTGGCCATGCTGAAAGGCGAGGCAGACGTCGGCACTGAGATGATCAGCAAGCCCGACGTGATCAGGGATTTCGGAGACCTCAAGCTGAGGAGCAGGGCCACGTCGTCGACGCTGCTTACCTCCATCATGGCGCGGTCGTCCGCGCTATCGTCTGAGGAGACGACGCGCACCTCCATCACCTTCACCCAGATATCGGAGCGCGACTGATGATCGCCATTCGCAGACAAGCAGAGGTTGCGACCGTGTAGCTAGAGGACCAGAAAGTGTATGTAACCATAGGCAGAAGAGAATTCTTTTTGGTGGTCTTATATGATCTGTGTGCGTATATAGATGTCCATTGCCTCGATGGGTTGTGAGTCAGTCTGAGATTCAGAGCTGGAAAGCAGAATGTGAAGTTATTAAAAAAAAGGAAAGGAAAATCTTCTTGTTTTACTAGGTGATAATAACAATGTCTGTACCTTCTAAAAACACTGTCAGTATGTGTACAGTCTCTTCTCTTCCTTTTTTTTTTGCAGCATCTCTCATCTCTCTGTACATATAAACTCCAGATGCAGTCAGTCGCAGCTTAGCATCCTGGAGGAACTCTACTTGTAAGTTGTAACTTGGTTCATGCGCAACGAGGCGTAAGAGCGTTCTGAGCACGTTGAGTTCTGTAGTGCTCTGTACTTTTTCCCTTGCCCGGAGGAGGTTCTGTGTGTCTTGTGATCAGAGTTTGGCCCTGCTCCCGCACAACGGCACAAGCGTGCAGGGCCCCGATCGATGGAGATGTGCAGTGAAGTTAGGTCAGCGCAGAGGCCGGCCGGCCTGGCCGGCTGCTGGTGTCTCGCCGGCGGCCGACACGCGCGCCAGGCGCAGGCCTTGGATCGGGGCAGGCAGGCAGAATGCAGAAGCAGGCAGGGGGAGTAGCATCATCATGCAGGGCCAGCGCTAGCTGCGAGCTGCGTGGCTGTGTTGGCCTGGCCAGTGGCCACGGCCACAGGGCAGCCGGCAGCGCAGTGTCCTCACCTGCCTCAGCACTCGCCATCACCGCCACTATGCCCGGCGCCCGCCCCGCCCGGTCCGCACGCCGTACGTGGAGCCGGAGATGCCTTCTTCTTGGAAGAGCGATTGGCGTGCCGCCATGATCGGTCCATGCATCTCGCTCACAGTCACAGGCGGGGGCCCCATGCATCGGCTGGCCTGGGTGCATGGTCGGTGTGCTAGCTGGGCCTGTCTGCCGCATGACAGCATGAGTGAGTGAGTGAGTGAGTGAGTGTGACCTTGCCCTGCCATGCCATGGGGGCTCAACCGCAGAAAAGTGAACGCTGGCATAATACGGAAAGTACTACTATGGGTGAGCTCTAGGAGAGGAGGAGAGAGTAGAGATAAAAATAACTCCTGTAAATAGTAGAGTAACATATAATATATCAGAGAAGCTAGAGTCGGTAGCTGGTCCTACGTACCTTTTTTACTCCAAATAAATACACTACATAGAAATTATTCCATAATTGAATATTATTTAATTAAACTAAAATATATTTGACTTCTTGAAAGATGAGAGTTGTTTTTTTATAAGGAAAGAGAATACCTTTACTTGATGTGTTTATTTTATTTATAATAGAAACCAACTAAAAAAAATTACTAGTACTACACTACTACAGTATTATTTTGCCCCTTTTACATTTGAGAGCCGAATAAAGCACCGAGGCATGCAATGATTGTAGTGACTGTCCGGTAGCACCGGGCATACGCTTGTATCGTATCAGGTCTCACTTTCTCCTTTGCATGAAACAGTACAGTGTACAGTGGCCTAGAAAGAAGAATGTATGTGCGTGCGTGCATGCATGCATGCATGATGCATGCGCATTGGTCCAAGCGATGCCCAACCTTTATGTTTGACTAGTTCTTGACGCGTGATTTTATTATTATACTATATCTATATACAAATATATACTGTATTATTATGGATAAATAAAGTCATGTTCTTCGTACTTGGCGTTGTCCGGAAACCTTCACAGATTGTTCCCTCGAGTGTTTTTTAATGGTAACCACCTGCATGCAAGAATGATAGCTGAGATCAGGGTTTGATCTCTTGGGTCGTCTATGAAAGGGGCAGCCATATGTATGGATTTCTATAGGTACAAATGGCAGGAATCACGGGTGAGCTGATGATTACACCCATTTGCATTGTTGGTTGGCGATAATAATGATACTGTGTTGGGTATGTGTAGGCGTTTATTGGAGATGGCTTTGCCCGCAACCATGCTGATGACGCTGCGCACAAAACCAAGAATTAATGATCAAGGCCATGTTAGTGGTGTTCATATACAAATTGACCAATTTAAAGTGTCATTTCATATATGTATATAACAAAACTAACATGCCGTTGGAACCCGGAGTCAGTAGTGGGTTTAAAAGGTCACGTCTTCGGGATATTATGGTGGAGACTTCTTTGCCTCTTTTTTAGGCGTTTGTCTTGTCTTGCTTTATAGTGTGTCTGTTTGTTTTGTGTTGCTGTTTGCTGATGTTGTGAGTGATGAGTTGTTGCTGGTAGAGTGTCTTAGTCATTATATATAGCTGTTGTTTTTGGTTGTGAAACCTTCTGGGGGCTGTTTGTTTGTCCCGTTTGAGTTTTCATCTTTATCAATATAATTAGCAGGTCCTTGCCCATTTCATTTAAAAACAGTTAAGCATCATTTCCAAAAATTATGTAAGCACTATTATTCTAGAGGTGTAATTTGTAGTACACATGTATTAATTATGAATGCCAGAACACAGTGGTCTCAGTCAGTTCATATATGTACTTCATTCAGAGCAGACTCTTATTGCAGATTTGCAGTGCATAATGTGTGTTAAGGTTTTAGAGGCCATGAACTTCTGGCTTCACCTACTAGTGCTTGTGGACTGTATTTCTAATAAGGATACGTTACGCGCATCATGGTCATGTATTTGTGTGGTCTATGTCTAGAGTGATCGATCACTAGAGATTCCAGCTAAGGTGGTCCATGGTCCTATATACATCTAGAGGAGTCAGAGGAATGGACCAAGTCACACACATACTAGCTTGGAGCTAACAAGAATATGGTTAACCAGGCCTATATATTGGTAGATTAGGCAAGCTAAATTTGAAAAAAAAAATGATATTGTAGAGTGGACACAAGTACAAAGTAATATTAGAAGGCCTATGCAATCTATACCTAATATTAAAGTATGATAATTTGTTTGGTCCATCCTCTCCCTCACTCTCATCTTCTTTTGCCACTCTCGGTCCATTGTTATTTATTCACATTCCTCTTCTTCGTCCCCTTAGTCCATTGTCTCTCATTTCTACCATATTCGCTTTCACTTATGGCACGGAGAGACTATATCCTTTACCAACATGGTATATGTTACTATATGGAGCTAGAAAATCTTTACTGGCACCTCCAAACTCATATCATGGCTTGGTCGACCATGCTTGAGCCTGTATCATGACTTAGTATGGCTCGGGACACATCCGAGCGTCTAACTCGCCTTCCACCTTCTTCAAACTCAAAACAAGTGTTCTTGATAGCCAACTATTTCAACCAAACCAATTTCCAGACAATAATTTTCCATCTGGCATCAATCCTTCATTGTAGCTAGCATTTATTCATAGGTCTTAGGATATATTTGATTTAATTGAGATAAAGTTAGAGTAGGACCAGTTAAATCCAACATAGATAGCTAACTCTCTAGGTGACCACACAATATGTTGCAACCCATGTGCTTGTTTCCTATTAAAAAAGAAGAAAATATAATGACTAGGATTGGGAATTTGTAATAAATAACTTGTGTTGCTATTATTCATCGGTCTATGTGCGCATACAGATGGAAATACTAGCTCTGCCACAAATTATAAGGACTTTGATTTTTAGGACGGTCAAAAGGCCTGTCATGCCTTTACTAAACATGCCATAAATTCTAGGACCTCTTCTAACTAGCTTAATTGGTGGGGTTAGCTGGTTGAATTCTAAAGTTATTATATTTTGAAACAAAATCTAAATGTCAAAAATCCTTATACCCTAGAACAAAAGTAGTTGTAATAAGAACAAGCTTCCACTGAAGACACACTTCCAAGAATAACCGTGCATAGTAATTGTGTATATTATTTCACTCCCTTTTTTAGATAATATAGGAAATAATCTAGGCTTCAGACTTCTTTGGAGAAGAAGCATCAAACCAAACATATTATAGAACTACATCTCAAAGTTTAACTTATCAAGGACACCACTATAGTTCAATATGAAAGGTAAAAGGCCAGCCATTAGACATGAAGAAAAAAATGCTCTTAACTCTAGGTTTTTGCTCCCGACGCCCTTTTTAAGAGTCTACACGCACGCAAGGCCGAACATAATGACACCAGATGCCTAAACAATATAATGTTTGAAGCCTAACCTCATGTAATGCATATGCATGAGTGCCCTTTGACTATTTAGCAATCTAGAAAGTGCAAGCACATGACTTGTTAGGCGATAAGCTAATTAATAAGATCTATTTTTTTTCTCAAAGAATGCCAACAAGAAATTGCCAGGCCATGTTTCTTGTCTCGGTACTGTGCCATGTTTCATGTCTCAGTAACCTACAGGAAAGGTGCCACGTCTCATGTCTAGGTAACCTACGTTCCCGTTCCAGGGACACGAGATCAATCTCGTCCACACAGTGAAAAAACCCTTTCTCAAGGAGCCATCCATGTTGCTCAATCATCGTTCCACAACCCAATCGTCTTAGGAACCGACAGGAAAGGTGCCACATTTCATGTCTTGGTAACCTACGTTCCCGTTCCAGGGACACGAGATCAGTCTCGCCCACACGGTGAAAACCCCTTTCTCAAGGAGCCATCCATGTTGTTCAATCATCGTTCCACGACCCAATCGTCTCAGGAACTTTGTGACTATGCCACCGCCATGACTAGTGCTTGTTTGGCAGGGTTTCTTTCCATTTTTACCTCTAGCTCCTCCAGAGCAGACCTACCAAAATGTTTCGCCAGATGAGTCGCTTTTTAGTGAAAAATAGAGGAGCCCCTTAGGAGGAGCTCTGTCAAACACCAAACACCGTATATCATCCCCAAGAGAACTATAGCAAGGCTCATCGAACCATGATTGTTAGGTGCCCTTAGATCTGGCACCGAGGTCACTAAATCTAGCAACGGAACACAGGACCTAACGGCTAGGTGTTGGAATCCATATCACGGTGGTCGTGGCAATGTCATGACCGTGTCTCAAATTGGAGCTAGGGAAAGAAGATTGCGGCTACAAAGGGCATCGGCAGCCCGGCAACGGTAGTGAGGTTGGGTAACGTGTGGTTACCTTATTTCTGTAACTCAAACTCTTACCTGCTTAATGAAATATGCGCTTAAGGGTGCTCTTAAAAAAAAAGAGTACGTGACATGGGGTTGGGGAGGTGGGTGCTCGGCGGATGGCGGATGGCGGTGGCGCCGGGACGTGTCCACAGGGAGAGTGCGTGGTAAGCTGAAGTCTATGGAATACATGCATGATATGATCAATTCCTATGGGGTCTCGATCCAGTGGCAGTGATTTTCTAGGGACTATGCTGCCGCGAGCCTACCGTGCAGCTTTGTGTAGTAGTGTACCGGTACACGGCGTGCAAGAGCAGCAGCAGTGCCTGGATTGGATGCATGTGTATATCGTACGCCGTGCGGGCTGCTGGGTAGCGGCGCAACGGAACAGACATAGAGAACAGTGCTGGCGGCCGGGGAGGTTTGCTGTTTGCTTTGGTTGTCCTCTTGCTCCCTCCTCCAAATCATCCGTGCATGGATCCTACGACATCGATCTCGCCCGTCGTCGTCGTCGCCGCCGTCGTCGTCGTCGTCCATAACACTGGTGTGTCTATCGGCCTACTACTTGTACTACTCTACTATAGTACTGCACTCCACACACCAACACACAGACACGGACGCATCAGCGTCACGGTATCAGACAGAGGGGCAGAGAGAGAGAGAGGACGGAGACTTTTTTTGGGGAGCTGCAGCGAGAGACAGCAGCTGGTACAGGGATGGGGAGGCACGAGATGATCGAGGGAATTTCCTTTTCGACGGCTTTTGGAGGACATCTCGCGCAGGCCTTCTCTTGGAAGGCGAGAAAGCTGCTGCTGCTGGCTGGCCATGGCCTGCATGCGCTCGCTGTGCCTGTCTGCCTGCCTGTGTGCAATTGCAAGTGCATGCATGGCTGCCCGCCCGGCGCCGGCCAGTAGCTGCTGATAGATGATGGGCGAGAGGACGATGCCACAGCCAAATAGCCAGCCAATATGCTCTCTCTCACACGGTCACACCACACAGCAGGCACACACACTGCACTCCAAGCGTGAGAACTGAACTGGAGAAAAGAACAAGCGCATCGCATCTCGACTTGACCTGGGACGGCCGGGGGACCACCACATGCGTTTTCAGCTCAGGTGGAAGGATAGACGACGACGGGAGGGACTAGGGGAGGGCCATGGCAGCCAGCTGCCTGCACTGCGACAACCCCTGCGAGACAAGAGCCTTCTGTTTGGCCTGGCTCGGCCATCAGCATATCGCCGAAGAGCATGGAGGAGCTGACTACCGGCCTCCGGGCGCGGACGGGCTAGCTAGCTAGTAGCTAGGGCATGCGCTAGAGCCTTCACCTGTGTATAAAAAGGCATAAAAGCATAGCAGGGAGAATACTTGTAGTATATGAATATTATGACGACGACGATGATCGAATATATATTAGAATATATGCGTCTGTTCATGAGGACTGTAAATATAATAATACGAAGTGAGGATTTTCACGTGCCATAACCAGTCAAGTAGTGGTAGTGTTTTACTATTATTTAAAAGCACTAGAAGAAATTTACTATTTTGACAGTGAACAGCCGACTATAAATACCAATTGAACTGGTTCAATAGCTATATATTTAAATAAGTTTATTATAAAATACATTCCATAATTAAGTTAATAATACTTATTATACATAACAAATATTATCATTTCTGTTCTAAATTTTTAGTTTAGAATTTTCTAGATGTATAGTTATCTTTTGCTATTATGCCCTAGCTATACATTACTTTTAAAAACATAGTAAAAGCTATGTATATGAAAAGCAAACTGACTTACAATATGAAAAAGAGAGTGGTATTTTCCTATATATTTGGTCAAACTCTATATAGTTTGGCAAAAAAAAAATTGAAAGAGAAAGTATCACTTCTCACACGGAGTACTGTCCAAACATTGATATTTGACTACACAACCAAAACAATAGACTTCTTCTAGTGTTTCTTAATTACTAATAAAATACTATCACTAGCCATGACACAAGAAAATCCTCACTAGAAAACATTTGGTAGGCAAAGTTTATACTAATTAAATTAAAAAAAAACACACTAAGAAACCTCACGTTACTAGGTGAAAGTTTAAATTCTGCTTGTGGTTCTCCTATGTATATATAACTTCGTGCAACGACACCTAGAGAACCAGCCAAAAGGAAACGTAAATTCATAATGATGCTTAGCTTGGGAGTGATCATGGATGCGCACGTAGGTACTTTGCCAACCGTGCACGGGTAGTAGAGCTGAGATATACTGTATGTGTGTTTATCTGAACTTTGGAATAATGATAACGCTGCATGACGTACTCCGATCCGTGCTTCAGCGCTTTGAAGTTTGAACAGCTTTGTACCAGAGACACATTACATTATATTTGCAAACAACACAAGATGGAGTCAGATTACACACCTTGCACATATTAGTACGTACAGCTACGCACTTTCTAAGTTCCAAGAGCATGCACCCTCCTCCAGGAAAGTGCAAACACTTTTGTTTCATTATTGGAGATTTAACACATTTAAGCCCTCTTTGCAACACATTAATTTCACACGAAAAATACATTTATGTCGCAGGAATTTCAGAGGAAAACGTTGGAACAATTTCATTAGGAAAACGTAGGATGCAGCTAACCTGTGTGTACTACGTTATAAAGGGGCATTTAAGCAGGTCATATTATTACTATCACAGCACATTAGATGAAAAAATATGTGTCAGAGACATGAACCGTCTAAGAGAGACAAAACAAGGGGCTGTATGTTCACAGTTTCTGCTGTCTTACATACTGGAGAGTACCATTATATTGGACGGATACATCATATATATGCCAGACAAACTTGCTTCATGTGTTTGAGAGAGAGAGAGAGAGAGAGAGAGAGAGAGAGAGAGAGAGAGAGAGGGAGAGGAGTTTACGTGTATAAGTTTTCGTGTACAGAGAATGATGTAATGTTCTTTTCATGGAGGGCAAGACAAAACTCAAAGAACTTAATCGGTACACGAAAAGAAACCAGCAGTTTTTAGTCGGTTGTATGCATGGTATATAATCATGGGTCATCACAGAGAAACCACATAGCATCATATCTTAATTAGTATCAGATATAAAATAGAAAACCCTATATACATTATTTGTGATCTGAAACTTTAAATATATGTTAGTATGCCTACATAACTACTTGCAAAGAGATCGAGCCCCAACACTTACAGGTACGGTTGATTGTCAAACAGATCAGAGTTATATATATACCTAGTAGCTAACTAGCAGTACATTACTGTTTATATTGTTTTTGTTTTTGTGTGTTACCATGCATTCAAAAATTGGGAGAGGACACAGAACATATATGCATTCTCAATCCAAACATGGCTTATACTTTTGTGGGAAAAAAAACTTTAATTTGTAAAGCATATGATATATAAGAACAAGAAAAATCTTATATCGTTAAGAACAGTGGAAATGCATTCGTTTTTACGACAGATAAAGAAAAAGGAGAACTATTGAACACCTAACTTAAGTACATATATTCAAATTTCTCAGTCAAACAAACTAGTACCGTCAAGTACTAAAGTAGTAACTGAAGCTTGCTGCCATTACACCTGGCCATTTGCAGCCGAAATTTGAAGTACGTGTCAGTTTTGCAAACGAAATACAGCTAAGTCCGTTTCAGATGCACACTAGTCCAGACGAAAACTGACGAACTAAATTACAAAAAGACTTGCACGCTACAGATTCCAGTGGCCACAAAAGGTTGTTGAGACAAAATCAAAACAAACAAAAGGTGAACAACTCTAGTTAGTTCAGATCGGTGATCATATGGACTACATCCAGCAGACAACGGGTGGTTTTCTATGAATACAACTGGAAACCAAACAAATTAACATACTGAATCAGCAAGAGGTGGGCTAGGCTCCCATATAATAAGCAGAAGAAAAGCAGATGTTTTTATGATAATGATAACAAATGGGTGAGCTGTAAAGTGTAAACTCTCTCTCTCCCTCTCTTAATTTTGTGCTCTCGATCGATCAAGCTTTGAAAGAGGATCGGAACACACGTGCCCTTCTCTGAATCCTGAATTATACCCCTGCAAAAACAATTCGAACGCAAGCAGCCACGAAGAGAAAAGCATAGAGATGCAACAGCGCATGAAATAAGTGCATCATCATCTCAAAAAACGAACAGAAGAGAAATTCAACAGATCAGAGGATAGAGAGGAGGGTGATCATGGCCTGTTATGCATGCTTGGCTCCTTGCACGCCACCCACAGCATCCAATCACGCCACGGGTTGGGCTACATGTGTGGCATACAGGGAGCCAGGCACACACGAGCCGATCGACCAAACCTGCTGGCTTGTTGCCTCCTGGCGTCACGACGAACGACGGCGACGACGAATAATCCATAGGCCGGAGCAAGCTCGATGATGGAGATCGATCAGCGTCCAGCAGAGACGACGACGCAGATGCATGAGGTGGAAAGATAGGAGCGATGAGCAAATCTTGGAGATGATATGAGCAGCAGGCATCAAGAGAAGGAAGAGGAGCGCGGCCTGGAGAAGCTGCTAAAGGCTTGGGCGGCTAAGGTAGGGGACAACAGTGGAAGAGTGAGGTAGAAGCAAGGGGAAGAAGCTGGATTTTATAGAGGGAGAAGGGGACGGCGTGCCTGCTCTCTCCTTTTGTTGTCACACTACCACTTACTCCTCCTACTACCCAACGGTTAACTATGTATTTTTTTTACTTAATTATTGTACACCATAAAGGCAGATGTGAGAAATATCTTAGACTTATATCTTAGACTTTGCAATAAATTACTATTGATGTTAGTATAGAGAAATGGTTAGTGCAATGCTTGCACCACCCACAACGACCAATGTCAAAAGAAATGAAATGTATGTGTAGTGCTACCAAAAACCTCATCACTGATATATTATTCCCCTCTCTTGCATGCCAAGGTTGGATCTTGGATGAAGCCATCAACCATGGACTACTGCTCAGCTGAAGGAGGACTCGCCCTGCAAAAGCCTCATGTGTGTAGGCTCTGCCATATTCTTCTAGGTCCCTCATGCACCATTGTGGACTTTGGTCCTAGATTGATAGATGGATGGATGGATGGAGACTAGAGATAGATGGAGAGGGAAATTGGCAGGGAATCACTCCATTTTATTCCCATCTGTACTGTAGTATTCAGCAACGTACAAGAACCTAGCTAGTGAGCGAGGGAGACAAAGGTAGTAGAGGGAGAAGATAAAGGCAGCAATGCAAGCACGCTTCTCTGGCCCTGTATTCCACTCCCTCTTGATTTTTCTAGGTTTTCACTTGTGAATTGGATTTTGTCTGGAGCAGTTGGATGTGCTCCAGTCTAGCCCAGATTCTTTTTATTACTGCCAACCAACCTCTCCATCTGACCATCTCCATGCCAATCAAAGAAAAGAAGATCATATCATGCCGCCACACACTCGCGCTCGCACCTAATAATACTATAAGCCAGGCTAGACGCCCCCTGCGCCGCTGTCGCTTGCTGAAAAATGTGGTAGGTCACCTCGGTCCACAAGTTTGGACCATGCTCGCACAAATCACTGTTCTCTGTCCGCTTTAAGTTTTTACCGAGGTCACACACTCATGCATGACCCGCATAATTTTTTTTTTCAAAAATAAGATCGAGGGAGAGATTCATGTATCACTGCATTTTAAAACACTAGATTTGACACAACGCCCCAAGGTCTTGTTCATTTGATCCCAAAATCAAAAGGATTAGAGGATTGAAAGAGGTCGAGGAGGATTTTGTCTTGTACGAGATTTAATTCCCTCAGGGTTTATTTGGAACATAGGAATTTCACCGGAATCGTATAGAAATTAGTTTATTTTCACAAGAAAAATGTAGAAAACAAGGCCTCAATCCCCCCTCCAACCCCTTGGCTCTAACATGAATGAACAAGCCCTATATTGTGACTTAGATTCTTCTAGCTTTGGTATCTGGCATGTGGACTTGATATCAGGCCCACCTGCCAGTGACTCAAAGTCACATGGACCCAAGTTAGAGGATCTACTTCCTTTAGATAGATACAAGCCTAAAAATTCACTCACACTTATTAGTAGTCCCCGACCTAAAATAATTATTGTTCTCACTTCTCAATAAATAACTTTAACTAATTTTATATAAAAATATTTATGTTTATGGTAGATATATTGTTGAATATATTTTTTAAAATAAATTTATTTAGAAATATAAATATTATACATATTTTCTACAAATATAATTAAACTTAAGGTACGAAAACAAAAACGTCAATTATTTTAAGACAAAGGGAGTAAGGAGGTATGACTTAGATATGACAAGTACAAAATGACACGTGACCCACAAAGGATGTGATTGTAGGTTTGGCGTAAGTTAAACAGTATCAATATTTACAACTCTAAATAGATATATACTATAAAAATATATTCCTTACACTCGACTAATATACCCATTTACATTTAGTATGTTAGCTAGATATCTGTATTTTTTATATAGATTTGGTCATGTGGGAGAGGGATCATCGGAGAACCGTACCATATATACACTCTCTCAGCTCCATTCTAATTTATAAGTCGTTTTAGTATTTTTTACTAGATATTGGAATGGAGGGAGTAGCACTTACTGTATCAGTACATCCGGTGGGGGCAGCAGTAGTTAACTGGCAGAGGCGCACATGACCCTGCTTGCAACTACAGTTTTATGCAGCAACTGCACATCCAGTCTGGTGGTATGCGTTTGCATTACTGTACGTACCTGGTTAGCTGGAGAAGTTTTGTCATTTCTACCTCGTTTCTTATGTTATCTACAGAAGCACTGACCTGTACCGTTAGGCCCTTTTCCTGCACCACCCAACTGTTACATTGTCCATTGCTAATTGTGATCTAGATGCATGGTAGTACCTGTAGTCTGTACTAATCTGAACAGCAGTAGTGTGTCCCAAGTGCAAAAGAAAGAAGGCTCCCTCCTGTCATTATTTTTAATGCAGGTGCTGCTCAGTGCGCGCATCTTTTGACCAAAACCCAAGGCTTAGCATGCAAGTGAAGACTTGTCGTACACAAGAATGTGGTCATATTCGCTTATTCAGTGACCGAAAGCCAGTTTTTGCATAGTTGCTACGTCAAGCCATACATATATCTGTACTTAATGGCCTATTAGGTCTGTTTTTTGGGGTTTGGTTGGAGATGAGGAGATGGACGACGTCGGTGCTGTGCCTGTGCGTGCAAAGAGAGATGGGATGGTTGGCTTGGAGGTAACGCATGGACGCTAGCACTTGGGAACTTTCACACCAGGGCAGGACAAGAGAATGTTCTCCAAATTAGTAGTTGCGATGTAGATGGTTTCACATGCACGCACACCGCTCGCGTCCATGCAAAGCAAACAAAAAACAATCTATCACGTCCGTCTGATGCAGCAAAAGCTTGCATTGAGACTCTGAATCTCTGATCCGAAGGTTATCAGCCGCTAATGATCACTTTCATTGGACAAGCTAGCTGAGGTAACTACAACTGGGGTAAGTAAACTTGCATCATAACGACTACTACCTATATATTTTGATGTTTGATGAGGCCATTCCAAATTGTTATTTTATGTACCAAGTAACATCAAGCGCATGCTTCTCTTTTGCAGCTTACATATGTGGAGTAAGTTGCATTGTTAACGACAAGTCTAGGGAAAATTCAGCAACATACTTTTCGCCTATTATTGAACCTAAAAGAATACTGAAATGCAGGAGAAGCTACATTTAATCTTTTTTTTTGCTAAAAAAGAAAAATTAAAGAGGGGCTGCCAAAAACTAGCACTGCAGAGACCTAGAGAACGAGAGAGAGACATTTTGATTTCGGTCAACGTAGCAGTCAGCGAGGACGTAGAAAGAACATTTGGAGGCATCCTACGGTCGGATTCTGTGGGGGCCATGCATGTCCACTATATAAATACGCCAGCGGTGGTACAAAGGCATGCGCATGTACAGAGACCTATATATGTTGCTGGACTTGCATACATGCATGCATGTATACTCATCGATGTACATGCCCTAGTAGCAGTGTGCGAGAATCAATCATCATGGCTTGCTCTCGATCCTCAGAGGTGACGACTCTGGCCTTTTCTATCTACTAGCTCACTACATGCCTAAGCATCATACGAGTACTATTTTACTGGTCCTCCTTGTAGTTGGTAGGTGTCCGAACTGTGAATTTCAAACATATACACGAATGCTTATAAAACAAAATGAAATATAGACAGATTGTCTCCTTGTGTCAGATGCTCCGTCCACAAACGTAAGAACTTGTAAGATCTTTGGCATTTAGGTAAAATAGTCGTTTTGACCCTTCAACTATCACCGAAGGTTTAAATTGACCCCTAAACTATCAAAACGGCTACTTTAAACCCCTCAACTATCACTGAAGTCTCAAATTGGCCCCTGAAGTATCAAAACATCCACTTTGGCCCTTAAACTTATGATTTTCGTCTCAATTTCATCCATTATCCTTGATCGATGGACACGTGGATAGATGGACTGTGAAAAGATCGAAACTGCCCCTCATTATTTTCTTTACTTGTTGGCCGCTCACGACGTTTCCAACCTCGTCGTTTGTTTTAAAATACCAAAATATGATTTAATGTTAGAAAATTCATAAAAAAAATTATTTTAACTAAAAAAATTAATGAGCATAGATCGTTGAAGGTACATAGTAGAGAATAATCTCTCTAAACAAATATAGTATAAAACATATAACCTGAATGGAAATTTGAGGAGTTACTCTTCATGAGGAGCTATCCACATGAGACATGATCTTGCTAGTCGGCGTCGTCCTCCATGTGGGTCATGTAGCACAGATCGTTGTCGCCAGTCATGTATGATGATGTACCGTAGCATGATTTTACAAAACATATGAAGTTTACCTGGTTAAGCTAGACTAGAATTTACCTCCATTTGCATCCACTGTTTCACTTTAACCTAGTTTTGAATTTTATGAGATCATATAATCTTTAAATATTCTAAGCGAGTAATAAAAAGTATATCATGGTTGTAGTAAAACAAATTTTGGTAAAACAAAACCAAACATTAAATTTTGGTAAAACAACTTTTTTATGAATTCTCTAACATTAAATCAGATTTTGGTATTTTTAAAACAAACGGTGGGGTTGGAAACGCCGTGAGCGGTCAACAAGTAAAGAAAATAATGAGGGGCGATTTCGACCTTTTCGCAGTTTATCTGTCCATGTATCCATTGATTAGGGATAATGGATGAAATTGAGACGAAAATCATAAGTTTAAGGGTCAAAGTGGTCGTTTTGATAGTTCAGGGGCCAATTTGAGCCTTCAGTGATAGTTGAGGGGTCAAAGTGGCCGTTTTGATAGTTCAGGGGTCAATTTGAGCCTCCGGTGATAGTTGAAGGGCCAAAACGGCTATTTTACCGATCTCTTGGACAATTCAAGCTTACATGAAAAAATAATGCAGTAAATCAACCGATGTTGACATGAATGAATGACAAGCCACTGGTAAACATTTATTATTGTAGACTAACAAACATGACCATATACTAGAGTGTGAGGTTAATTTCATTGCATTTCTTTATCTCAAACAGAAGGCCTTTTTATTTCAGAATGATTCTTAATTGAAAACTCTGTTGATTCTTATTAATTTAAAACTCTTGGGTATATGCAAGATGCTTTTGTGTTGTACTAAGTGTGGTTGGTACCTCTTTTTTAAGAGGGTCGAAGTTCAACATCCATCCCATTATTATAAAAAAAAGTAGGACCATGTGTTGTAACGTAACATATAACTTATTATGTAGTCATCTACACTATAAGTTTTGGTGATTATGACTAACGTGTGTTTTCCAGAGGCAATTTGAGTTAGGTCATAATGATGGTGATTGATTGGGCAACCAATGGATTTCATGCCCCTTGACGATGGTTATCGTTTTGGTTTTCAAAGGGAGGCGACAAGACTTAGAATGATCTAGGTCTAAGTGTCAAAGGAGTTGGGAGACACTTAGAGTAGATTAGGGTCTTTGTTTTTACCTTTGACCATACTATTAAGGGGGGCTTAAAATGGGTAGCTTGACTTAGGTAAGTCTCATGTAGAAGGTGTGGTGCACACTTTTCTAACATAGCCCTAAGCCCCTAAGCAGCCCTAGGTTGTTGGCCCTAAGATCAGTTGGAACAACTTCCATTTTTGACGAAACTCGATTTAGAGTCGTTTGAGGGGTTTAGTGAGCACCAGACGCTGGTGCAACTAGCACCGGACGCGTTCAGTGAGTGCTAAGTGGCTAGGGTAAGCCACTGGACTCACTCCTTGTGAAGCATTGGATGCTCTGGTGTACTCAGTCAGCTCTTGAGAGAGCACCGGACGCTAGGTCCCTTCCAGGGTCACGTTCGGTGAGTAGAATCCGGTGGTTGTCTAGTAAGATTCCAGAGAGGTACAAAGTGCACCAGACATGTTCGATGGGTACTCACCGGACGCTCCCCAACGTCCGGTGACTCATGAGGGAAATTATAGGATGCGTCCGATGCAGGGACACCAGAGCGTCCGGTGTTCATTGATTTCAAATAGTAACAAGCCGTTGGCTAGGCACCGGACACGTTCGGTGCTCATTAAAACACAGAGATTTATTTCAACGGGTATGTTGATGGTGGGGGTATTTATACCCTTCCCTTGCTTCTCTCTCTTGCCTTTGCTTATTTCATCAGTTGAGACACACTTGGAGAGTGAGAGAGAGAGCAAGAGCCCTAGTGTGGAGTTGAGTTTTGCTAATCCCTAGCTTAGATCCCTCATTAGTGTCTAGAGAGCAATAAGTGTGCATTCACTCACCTCATGAGACTTGTGTGAGTCAAGTGATAGTTCTAGCTTGTTAGTCTTGGTGATCGATAGCACCTACACGGTTTGGTGGCGATTGGGAGCTTGAAGATCATCCAGAGGCGATTGTGGATGACTCAAGCCATGTTGTGATTGGTTGTGGGCAATTCACCGAGAGCCGGAGCGGCGAAGAATCAGCCTGTAGAGATCACTTGGTCCTTGCACAGATCAAGGGGGAGCAATACCCTTAAGCGGGTGCTCCAATGAGGACTAGAGGGAGTGTCGACTCCTCTATACCTCGGCAAAACATTACGCATCAACTTTCCTTATCATTCTCCTTCTCTCGCAATTATTTTCAAGCATTACTTTCTTTGCTCTTGTTTCATACATGATCATGCTTGATTAGAATTGCTTGTAGGGTGTTGTTTTACTTGTGTTCTTGCTTATTTCCATTCCCTAGCTAGTTTTCACACTTGTAGGCACTAGGGGATAATTGGCTTTTAGTATAAGTTTCATTTCCGCTTAGAAATTTTAGAAAAAGCCCAATTCACCCCCCTCTTGGGCATCTTGATCCTTTCAATTGGTATCAGAGCCTTGTGCTCTTGAATTAGGCTTCACTGCCTAGATCAAGATGTCCCATGTGGATGGACCACCATCCTTCTTTGAAGGAGACAACTTTCCTTATTGGAAAGTTCTTATGGAGGCTTACTTAGAGGTCATGGATGTTGGTGTGCTCAAAGCTGCCACTGATGGGTTCCCTAATGGCTATGATGGTAATCCATTTGGCAATGAGATACATCATGAGAAGTGGAATGCAAAGGCCAAGAACATTCTCTTTATAGACATTTGTAAGGATGTGTTCAACTATCTGTGTAATGCCAAAGATGCACATGAGTTGTGGACCACCATTTGTGCTCTTCATGAAGGCACAAAGAGTGTAAGGAACGCTACCACTTAATCATGAGCAAGATGAATGCTTTTACTATGCTCCCTGATGAGAATGCTAATGAAATGTACTTACGCTTTAACATTCTTGTAGGGGAGCTCAATGGACTTGGACTCACACAAATGCAACCATCCGATGTGGCGAGGAAGATCTTGTATGTCCTTTCAATTGACAAGTATGGGCATATTATCACTGTCCTTCATCAAGGAGATCTTTCCAAGGCTACCCAACACAAATCTTGGGAAAGATTAATGCTCATGAGATGTACATGCACATCAACCCCAAGGATGAATCACCTTTCTTCCAACAAGAAGAAAGACTTGGCCTTCAAGGCAAGCAAAGACAAGGGCAAAGCTCAAATTGTCCTTGAAAGTTAAAGTGAACAAGAAGATGACTCCAATATAGCTCTCATGTTGAAGAAGACCACCAAGATGCTCAAGAAGCTCAACAAGAGTGGAGTCAAGTTTGATTCAAGAAAGAAGAACTTCTTCACTAGTAGCAAGAGAAAGCCTATCT
This sequence comes from Microstegium vimineum, assembly GCA_022036555.1. Lineage (NCBI taxonomy): Eukaryota > Viridiplantae > Streptophyta > Magnoliopsida > Poales > Poaceae > Microstegium > Microstegium vimineum. The sequence continues at coordinate 47,123,300 of CM039126.1, read as the reverse complement.
CCAAGATGGATTGCTACAATTGTAAAGAGCTTGGTCATCTTTCCTACCAATGCACCAAGCCAAAGAAAGACGAGCTCAAGAAGAAGTACAATAATGGCAAGGATGACTCATTTTTTAATTGCCCCTACAAAGAGACTTGTAGAACCAACTAATAAAACAACCCTACAATTTCTTTATTTGTAGCGATGTCTATAGATATGAGTGGCTGGCCCAACTGCCTAAGGAAGAATAAGAAGCTACCCATAAAATCCCTCGAGATGACATGGAGCGGAGAAATCGCTCGGTGCAAGATTTAGCATGTCCTTGTACTCCTAGATAAACTAGCAAACTCATGTGTCATCTCATGGAAGAAGAGGATGCAATCCCCTAGCTAGCAAACAACACATGCTAATGCATAATCCTCTATGAGAAATATAATAAGCAATGTCGTGTTAGTGAAAGGAGAAAGAGAAAAAAATGTTTTTGTCACAAATCAGAAATCCACTAGATGAATGTAAAGACTAATTAAAGAGAGCACGGTCGATAGGACTAAAGTTCATCCTATTTTAGTTTCTTTTAGTTACACTACACCACAACACAACACCAATATAGCGTCAAACGTCTGACGCTAAAAGTGTATATTTAGCAATGGACTGTCAGACGGTAAAAGTATTTGACAAACCATCTGACGGTAAATATAACTTTAACAATTGACTGTCTGTTGGTATATCTATTTGTAATTAGTGTTGGACGATCTGACGGTATATGAGTTATAGGGGTTGAATGGTCCGTCGGTGTAGAGACCCGCGCGCAAAGGGCCAAAGGCCCAGCCCAACTGTGGAATAAAAACCCTAAGAGACCAAAAATTTCCCCTCAGCCGCCAGAGGCCTCTCTTTCCCTCCCCGGTCCTGCTTCGTTCCCACGCCATCGTTTCCACCTTGCCACACAGTCCTACTCCGTGCTCCCCTTCCCTCCGTGAAATTGCTCCCAAATCCAACGAGCAGGGCTCAATCCAAGGCCGCCCTACTGTACTGGGGAGCCCCAACCCGTCGCCCTGCTACACCCTAGGTCGGCGCGCCTCAGACGGCGGCCCTAGGGTTGAGTTTCCCTTCTTCTTCCCAAGCGCAGCCGTCCGTACGAACTCCAGTCAGCAGGGGCGGGTTGCCATCCTTCCTCTAGGAGCACGTCCAGGTCAGGTCGCCGCCGCCCCAGGGTCTGGTTGTCGTCGCCTCAGCCGGGCGCCTCCAGGAGCTCGAGTATACACACCGTACAGCAAGGTCAGCAGGTTTGGTCGCCACCTACAGCTTCTGTCCTCCATCGACTAATGCTTTTTCACCTCGTAGCTATTAAAGGAGACACTGTAGTTGTTTTCCTCAGGGAACTTTATGCTTTTAATTTGCATAGTTTTTTCATTACAATTTTAAAGGTAAAAAGTGCAAGAATCTGACATGCAAAACATTTCCCCCCTTCAAATCTTTTACATTGTCAGATCAGATTTGCCTTGTTGTGCTCGACACACTTGAACATCTCAGTTCTTCAGGTCTGTAGCATATCCATTTTCATGCTTGCCATTATATTATGTCCCTTCCCAGTATTTTCCTTTCATTTCTTAATTTTCAGAGTATTAGGAAAATCTTTTATGTTATATGTTGGTACCTGTTACACATAAGGTACATGGGTATGTGTACTGGTGACCATTTACAGTAATTTGTATCTGTTATTTTTCATAAATAGTAAGGAACAAGAGAATGGAGGGGGAGTTTACAGTACAACTAGCTAGGTAGCATACAACCCGTTGATGTGCATGAAAATAAATTCAACTCTTTGCTTAGATATGGATGACTAAACAATTTTTTGCCATTCTATCTTTTTGATGGTTCAGTTAACTACAAAACCTTACAGAGAGAACTTCAAGAAGCAGCTCTCTGCAACAATGTTTGAAGTTTAACTGAAAAAAGGTTACTGAAATAAAATAATAAGATTACATGGCTCAATACATTGGAGAGGTCATGTGAGAACTAAGAAGTTGTAGCTAGGATTAAATACCTAGGATGCAGTTGAGCTACAAAACATGCAAATTCTGAGAGCTGAGTCACACATGATAGAAGCTTATTATTAATAGCACTCATACCAATCTGAATCTCAAACTCACCACCACAGTATGCCACAACAGTCCATCCTTTTCTTCTTTATTTAGTTTGAATTTGCATCTTGTTAAAGTATATTTGAGATGCTTGCTTGACGTTTGAAAAACAATAGTTTTGTCAGCCTAGCTGCCTTCTGAAATTGTTCATGTATGCACTTCTAAAAACTGATGATGATATTTTTTAGCCAAAAACTGATCCGTATACTGTATTTTGTCTCCTACACCTAGAATCTTTGATGATTCCTACTCTGAACAACGCGGTGCAGCCACCACCAGCTAAGAAAAGAGCAAAGGTCAGCCTAGTCATTTTAATGTCGTCCTGTGAGCACCATGATACATCAGAAGCATGTTTTTTAAGCACTAACGGCTTCTGTTGTGTTATTTTTTGTAGAAAACTTATCCTGCACCCACTGATGGTCCTAATCTACGACCAAGGCCACAAAAAGTACTATTGATACTGTAAATGAGCAGATTATTGATGGTCCTAACTATAGACCAACTAGAGACTTCTTATGTGACAATGAAGGTAAAGGTTTATTACCGCAGTCCTGAATATATCTGTTTTTCAAAAGTAATGCTCGATGTGCTTGATACTATAGTGTAGTGAAGTTTTTTTGTAGAAGTGTAAATATTATATTATGATTGGTTATGTTTCTCACATTCTAAATTAATCAACTTTTTATATTGATTATTGATATTGATTGGCTATTTTTTTTAATCAACTTTAAATGTCCTGTTGGACAATCTGTCGGTGAATATTTGTATAACATCGCATGATATGTCGGAATAAATGGTAACATACTGTCTGTCGGTAAAGATTTCTTCGTCAAACTATCTGACGGTAAAAGGTTAGTCTGTCGGTATAACTCTTTACCGACAGGGCTTACACCGACAAACTTGGTCTGACGGTATATTGCTTTGCCAACAAACTATCTGACGGTAAAAGGACTTATATTGACAGACCGTCCATCGCTGATTCGATGTTGTGGTGTAGTGTTAGTAAAGTAAAGTTACAATCACAATGACTAAAATGATAGCTAAAGTTTAGTCATTGTATTCAGATGCTAATTAGGAGAACTAAACATGTGCTAATTATAAAACTATTTGCAAAACATGTGGCTAATTTGTGAGATGAATCTATTAAGCTTAATTAATTTATCATTAGTATATATTTACTGTAGCACCACATTATCAAATCATGGACTAATTAGGGTTAGGCCACATTTGGATCTTTCATTCGAAGGAATTGATATCCACTTTAATATATTATAAATTATTTGACTTGAAATTTGATGTTTTATCACTTTCCAGAGTTCACGTATTAATCTATCTCAAATTCATAGATGTGGGATAGAAATTGATTCTACATATCATTATTCTATATTTCTACTTTGCAAGTTATAACATGTTCTTCAAACTCACTCTTTTAGATAGAAATGAAACAAATAAGTATGTCTCTCATATAATGAACAAATATATGCAAATATAATTCATATACAATTATGTTAACTTGATCAATATATGACTAAATTATGATTATTGAAATAAATTCAATTTCAAGGATCCAAATAGAGTCTTAATAGATTTATCTCGTAAATTAATTTTAATTCATATAATTAGTTTTATAATGAATATCTATTTGATACTTTAAATTATATCTAAATTTAATGTGACAGGATTAAACTTTAAGGTATATGAAAACTAAACTCTTTGGTCTCTAAACAGGCCGGACTAAGAGCAACTCCAGTGGAGCCCATAAACAGGCTCCTATTCTAGATCTAGGGACTTGGTCCAAAAATTTTTTGCTCTAATGCACCTCCTATTTGCGCTCTCATTTTAGAAGGGCCCTCAAAGTTTAGTTTTGAGTCCCTAGGAATGAGGCCCTCCTACTCCTCTTTCCCCCAATTAGAGACTATGGTTGGAGTTGGACTTTGAATTTGACCCTCAAATTTTACAAACCACCTTCCAAATGAAAATGTAGAGGCTTGATTTGGGGCTTGGGCTGGAGTTCACGCAAAGAGACACGTGCGAGCTAACTTTTGCCTTGTCGTTTCGCTCTCACCTTATATTGACCCGCCCATCTGCCGCACTACTGCAGCTACTTTTTATAGACAGAGGGTAGGTAGTATTGAAGAGATAAATATTAAATACAGACCCTGGCCCGCCGCCCCTGATCACAAGAAAAGATTACAGCCAGAGACAGATGTAGAGAGAGAAGGGCATGATGAAAAGGAGAGGTTTTGGCGAGAGATATTCGGACCTCTCATATGTAGGCTACCCTACGTGTTTGCTCCGTAGTATGTACGGAAAAAATTGCGCCGGAGAGAGCCTGTAGGGAGGCAAGGCCTTACGCGATGCAAGCCATGCATGATGGACGAAAACTTACTATCGATCAGGCCTTAAATTTAGATGAGTGCGTTATCTTCTAGGTATTTAAACTCTCAAAATGCACATCGTGACATTTTAACTTAGCTAAAAGTATCATGTAGCTATAGAAATTAGGCTCAGGGTGTTATCATATATGTGTCTAAACTCTCAAAATGAGATCTAGAAAACACTGTCAACTAGGTCAACTAGCAAGTTAGTTTAAGATATGTCAGTATATTTTACTCAACAATTTAATTAGCATGGTTTATAGGCCCTCACGTGAAACAATTAGAGCACTTACAGAAATCATATCATGATTGGTTTCTATACCTTAGGGCGTCCTCAACAAGGTCCAAAATCACTAGCTTACATGAGTTTTTATTGGTTGGAATGATGTTAGACCGCCGAGCTAGCGACAGATGAATAGATACTCTCACTTGACATTCGAAAAAACCTCTATCACAGTTGTGCTCTGGTGTTTCATTTTTTAATATTTTCGGAGTTCAAATCGCTAGCGTTTTGTTATTCTCCACTGACGATTCCCTTAGAGCACCGTATCAAAGAAATAGTGAGGAGGCGAGGAGACGCCGCCTAGCCTTCTCCGCGGAGGCGTGACTTGACATAGAGGTGCGATCTGCACGAACTAATAGAAGCCATGCTTGTTGTCCCAATACAAGATGGAGTAGTTTCTTCCGCATTTATGCACTTGAAGCGACCGTTCTTTCTTTAGAAATAAATTTTCCAATTCTTCCCCTCTCTCTTTATCTTTATCTTTCTCTTTCTCTTTCTTCAATAATTCCTTTGCCACACCAGCAAAATCAGTTTTATAGAGATATTCCATAACTTATATATATAGAGCTGGCAATTTTATCAAAAAATAAAACCCACTTATTCACAAACGTTACCATGTCTAAAAACATCCTATCAAAACCTATTAAATGCAAATAAGTCAGGGATGTTGAATCGTTCCTGACGTGCGGGTAACAACCGACCGGGAATCCAACTCACCGACGCGAAAGCTTATTTCGGGGCGAGCGTGGGCAAATTTTTTCGCGAGCTCGTCTGGCCCACACGACAGAGAGGCGTGGGAAAAAAATAGCGCGGACAGAGAGCGCCAAAGCGCACACAATCAGAAATTTCCACAACCCGTGACTTATCCCCTCCCTTGACTTCTTCCCCCAAGTTTTTCTATTCCTCTTCAAACTGCAATCGCGGCGGCGCAAGCGAGCGTCCGACCCCAGTGCAGCGGCGCAGGGTGGGCACGCACTTCGGCGCGGCAGCGCAGCCTCCGACCGGACGCGGCGCTGCGGGTGGAGCGCCCCCGCCCCACACCCCGGAACGGCGGCGCGGGTAGGTCCCAAAGGTTAGCTCCGGCGTGTGCTTCACCTACTCGTGTCCTGCCTTCTTCTACCTCATGCTTCCCTCTCCTCGATTCTCTCTCTTGCTGACTCCCTTTTTCTCTGTGCTCGGGTAACTCCACGACCAGATATGGTACCTCCATGAATGGATTTGGCCATCCCACCATTGGAGTGTCTAGATCCGGTGCCACCGCAGCTGGATTCATCCGTCCCCTCACCAGATCTCTTTGTACTGGGTAAGGTCCCACTGATGGACATGTATTTTTTCCACGTATGTTCAATACTGTGTAGGCCTTGTTTTTTTTAATTGGAGCACAACCATATTTGTCCCATGTACAAAGCTGAAACTTCTATGTGTAAGGTTCTCAGTTTATTATGTAAAAGTAGTGCAAAAATAAATCAAAGATCTGGTACCCTGCATGATTTCTATTTCTACATAGCTAGTTACTAATGTCAGATTAGTATAAGTATCGAGTGTTCATGGTTTATTGATGCCTTGAACATGCTACTACATTGCTAGATTGAAGTTTGAGAGCACAAAAGTACCTCCAGGATTGATTTTTCAATAAATTTCATCTAGCATTTTTTTGCCATGCTATGAGTGCTTGAAACTTTTAGTAGTTTCTATTTTTCTATCCTATTGATCATTAGATTTTTATGGTATGCCCAGGTGTATAGTGATGCTGAAGCTAAGACAACTAGTGTTCTCCTTGTTGGGAACCTGGTGAAGGCTTATCAAGGTGATTACACTATTAGTTCAATGCTTATGAAAATGCTACACAACTACTGACACTTATGGTGCCATATCAGGCTAGCTGGGAATATTTTAGCGTAGATGTTTGTCGTTATTTTAGTGTCCCATTCTAGAGGCTGCACCATTCTACAACATGTGTATTTCTATGGCTACCAAATAATAGAGCAATTGAACACTCATAGAGCTCTGATTTTGCAGAGCTGGACCACTAAGGTGTGAAAAATACCTGCACTTTTCTCCTTGCATCGCCACCTTCATCTAATTATTGCTGAAATTCAATTATGTGAGTAAAATAGCTGATGCTTATGTGCACCTGTGAGTATATTTGTGCAGGACAATAGTTGGTCATGAGTCATCTTCTAATTAATCTCAGTTATGTTAGTTAATCTCAGTTCTGAACATGAGACTAGTGTATCTGAACCTGAGATTCTGATGCTTATCTGAAACTTTGCAGTGACATGTTCTGTCTCTGTTCATTTTGGTCATTCACTACTGGAAACTTGAAATTCCCTGACTAAACTCAGGCAAAACTGGAATTACCCTGTCGAGCTATCCCTGACGGTATTTTTATTTTCCCTGACGGTAAGTGCACCGTAAGAAATTTCATAGCGATATTTTTACTTTTTATGATGATACGTACATTTTCATGAAAATATTTTTATTTTCCCTGACGGTAGTGCACCGTGAGGAAATTTCAAGTTTCCAGTAGTGATTGTCTGTGACTGGGCATATTCTATCTAAGTCTGTCTGTTTTCTTATCACTAGCATGCATTGTGAATCTGCAGAGGTGCTGCTTCTGATCTCACATGTTTGAATCCTTGTGATCTGCAGTGTATGGAATAAATACTTATGTATTTGAGGTTGTTCAAAACTCATTTTTATTGTACAGCTCTGTAAGTATGCACTACTATTATCATCTGCCTTATCAAAATGTCTGTTTGCAATTAAAGGTCCAAAATATCCATCATGTTGTATCTCACATATTCATACAGAAATAAATCTTTATGATTATACTGTGTTACAGAACACACTACTCTTTGCTTGTATTGTTTATGGTGCGGTTACTACAGAATAAGATAATGTGATGTCAAAATTTACTTCTCCCTGATTTAGATGAGTGATGCCAACATATCTGATGGTAACACTATCTTGTACAACCCACAATTTGAATAAGTTACAGATTATGTCAGGTTCCACATTGAACTTTATAGGTAGAACTTAGTGAGTATTTATTTCAGAACACTCATTCAGTGTGATCTTGTAGGAATAATATTAGCCTAGATGAGAAAAAGATAACCAAATATCCACTAATTGTTCTGGAAATAAATAGTTTTATATCTGAGGTTGTTATCTGTATGTATTGTTAACTATAGTCAGGCTATTTACAACAGAGCTTAAAATGTCTTTCTCATGAATGGTCCATTTTATCTTATTTTTGTATATAGAGGGAGTACAGATGGGTACTCTCATGCCTCAACATACTTGGAAGCAAAGGCTGGAAGTATGTGTAGCTGAGTTGTTTGTTAATAGCTGTAAACATTATGGCAGCATGTATGTGTTGGTGCTTGGTTGTGCCATCCCAAATGTATCATGTGTTGTTTCTTCTTTTGTTTTTTGAACCATAGAATGTAACTTGAGGCTGGAACTTGATCTATGAACAGTTTTAGCAATGCACAATTATATATATGTGAAGACTGTAATGTTGATTGCCTGATGTATCAAGACATTATTGATAATTATCTGATCTGATTTAATGAGGACAATATTGTGTGATGCACTATAATTTGAATTGTTAAATTAGCTTTCTAGCTGGCTGTCAGGGCCAGTATGAGTGTTCCCTGACGGCTCATAGCTGTCAGGGAAGAAACTGACATGGCCTGATGGCTGAGACCCGACGAGGAAAGTTTGAATATTTCCTGACGGTTTGGCACCGACGGGAATTGTGTTCCTGACGGGGACGTGGAAACCGACGCGGAAAGTTTTCCCCGTCGGTTGCAACCGTCAGGAACCAGTCCGTGACGGTTTTCCGTCAGGGAAAGATGACTTTCCGTGACAGTTGTTTCCTGACGGCTGATCCCTGACTGTTACCGTCAGGGATACCCTTCCGTGACGGTTTTAGGCACCTTCCGTGACGGTTCGGCCCGTCAGGGAAAAAATGATCTGGGGTAGTGACGATCCTAGCTGCCAAATTCAAATTCAGCCTACTGCGTTCTATTCTACAAGTCAATATATAGGGGGAAACTGACGTGCCAGGATACACGCGGATAAGTGTATAGATATGATATGGATACTGACGTGCCAGGATACACGCGGATAAGTGTATAGATATGATATGGATGATGAACGACATCGTCTCATCACAGGACAGAAGATTGGTAGCATGCATATGCATGCATGAGAAAAGTGAGGCCGGCCCCGGCCGGCTTTCATGTTAAGTCATACACCTTTGGCCTCGGCCGTTGCATCATGTGGCCCCCCCGGCCGGCCAATCAGAGAATGTCATCCAAAGGTGCGTGGCCGGAGCCGAAAGGGAGACCTGCCTCTGCCTGTGCTGTGACGGCCCTGTCGGTCGTCGTCTGCCCGTCGTCGACGTCCCGCCCGGCCAACAACGATCGATCGAGAGCTAGGAAGAAAGCTCATGCTACGTGTGCGTAGCCTAGGGAGAGCCTGCCGGTGACGGTGGGGAGGGCTCACTGCTCACTGGTCAGTGGCCACTGCTCTCAGGGCCGGCCGGCCGGCCGGGCGACCACCGCGCGGCCAGCCGGAAGAGGTACGGTGAGGGGGTGCGTGGCGACCACTTGATGATGAAGAGAACGACGACCTGGCCGCTGGCCGTGCCCTCCGGCCGTCCGTCCCTTTATTTTTCATGTCTCCGCCAATCCAAACCAAGCATGCATCATCAGCAGGCAAAGAATCGAAGCTCCTTTTTGCACTGACAGGGGAAATATATGCAAAAGGACCGGCGGCCCGGTAGGTAGGTGTGAGGACCAGCAGGGACCGTGCGTGCGTTCAATATTTTTCCACGTCGTCAATACGGTCATGATCATGCGGCTCTAATCATCACCAACAATATATATGTAGCCACCTTTTTCTTTCTTTTTTTTTTAAAAAAATAAAAGTTACATGCATTTGCCAGTATTAATTACTGGAAATAATAATCTAAAATACCACACCGGCCTGTATATTTTATTATTGTGCCAAAGTAGTATTTTTTTTTAAAAAAATAACTTCAATTATGAAGCTCCTTAAACCGTGCTCAAGGAATGAGTATGAAATGAAGTTAAAAATAGGTGGTTCTCCTAGCTTCAACTCGCACAACAGGCCTCTGTGTAGGATTATGTGATAGCATATTGTAAATAGGGGTGTTTAGATCCAAAATTGTTACGGGTGTAAAGTATTATAGTATTTTATTTGTATTTGATAATTATTGTTCAATCATAGAGTAACTAGACTCAAGGCATGCATATGCAACCATAGAGTATTGTAGCTCTCAAAATTGTATGTAGCCACCTTTTTCTTTCTTTTTTAAACATTTTTAAAAGTTACTTGCATTTGCCAGTATTAATTACTGGAAATAATAATCCAAAATACCACATCGGCCTGTATATTTTGTTATTGTGCCAAAGTAGAATTTTTTAAATAAGTTCAATTATGAAGCTCCTTAAAACGTCAAGGAATGGTATAAACATATATGCTCAAGGAATGGTATAGGATGGAGCTGAAAATAGTTCTACATGATACTTTTCAGCTGAAAATATGTTTATACCATACCATAGTTGCTAAAACTAGCATAGTAGCCCCTGTGTTGGAATATGTGATAGCATATTATAAAGAGCTCTGCATGTCAAGCTATTTTGCCAAATAATTCATTAAAATGGTTTCTAACTCTACTAGCAAAGCTGCTCAGATGGCCAAAAGAAATAAAATTATTTGGCCTAAATCTATTGCAGGCTACACAGTCTAGGGAAAGTTGTATCCCCCTAAACTTTGTTTTACTACCATCTTTACTAAAAACACACACCGAAAAAGTAGATGTAACTTTAACCTATTGCAGGCTACACAGTCTAGCTAGGGAAGGTTGTATTCCCCTAGTTTTTATTTTACCACCTTTACTAAAAACACACACCTAAAAAGTAGGTGTAACTTTAATCTTTTGCGGGCTGCAAGTAATTAAAAAATCATTGTGATGGAGACTAGCACACTTGTATTTTGCATACCAAGTACACTCACAATCATCAAATGAAGCAAAAATATGGATACAAGAGTAAATCCAAGCATAATCATTCAGAAAATAATCGAAACGTTAGGTAGGATTCTCAATTCATTTCTCATATTACCATAAACAGAAATACATAATGGCAGGCGAGACACGAGGGATCGGACAAGGTCGCCGTCTCAAGGATACGCCTCTGCATCATGCATGCACGCACGCGTCGGCTGTGTTTGACCACCCACCTAACGCTGAGGCTGCGCAGCGCCCGGCGGCCGCGGCCGGTGTGCCCGCCGGAACGGGAGCATGCATGGACGAGCGCGTGCCGACTTTGCGGCCGCCGCCGCTTCCAACCAGGCCCCACATCACAATTCACACCGCACCATCCGCACGCCACGAGCCCTCAGGTGGGCTGGCCTGCTATTATCCGGCCTTCTCGCGGCGCACCAAGGGATGGGCTGGGCCTTAGTGAGCATGTTTGCAAACGAAGATGCCAAGGTCCGCCGCAGACCACATCCTGACGTCCCTCTCTCTCCTTCCTAGCTTTTCAATCAGAGATAGTAGTTGTTTCACAAAAATATTGGAGGCCATTTTTACATTTTTGCAAAAAAAAGAATTAGATAATTATTTTAACGAGCTTTTGAAATTTTTCTTAGGTTTATGATGCTTTGTTTCTTTTAATCATTGATTTTTTTCGAGTTCTATTTATATTCTGATCTGTAATTTCCAATCAATCATGTGTGTGCAGTAGTTTACCTTGTTATATTGCCTTCCCAGTGTTACAAGTAATGTGGCAGAGAAATAATTGTTTCATTGCTAAAAAATCTAACCCAGGTGATTCACAGATCAATTATTTATGTCAACCCCATTCAAAAGAGGCAAACTACAAATGCAGTCATTTTGGCCAAATATACAAGAATGTTTTCAAAGATTATTGTTGTCGCAGAGAGGGTCTGTCTTTATTTTCAATCAAATTAGTCTAAAGCGCACACTGTTAAACTATGTATGTATATGGTGCTTTTGATGTACAGACCTAGTTAGACAATATGGTGAGTAGTAATTGGGGATGATTTGGAGTGATCCTGTTGTTAGTGTAGTGTTTGCATCAACTGTTGATAGTGATTTGGTACTAGTAATTTGTCAACATTAGTAAAGTTTGCGAGGACTTTTCCTTTTCCAACAAGATGTGTGACCTTGGAACCTGGAAGAAGGGATAGATAAGGACGCAACCAAGGAAAGTTGCGAGGACTTTTCCAGGTCAATTTTCAAAATTGGGTGATTGCAAAATTTGTGTGGTCTACAGAGCATTATTGCTGCAACAAGGTGTGATATGTATCGGTTAAAAGATAAATAGATAACACAATAACAGCAGAACAAGGGGAAAAAAAGACAAACTCAAAATGTTTACCATGGCTGCTCCTGCATTCTTTGGCCTCTCATTCATCCTATCTATCACCACTGCCATTATCACCTCCTGTTCCTATGCCTATGCTCAGAAACAATCCGACAGTGGGTGCATCGCAGCCGAGAGGGCTGCGCTGCTCTCCTTCAGAGAAGGTATCACTAGGGACCCAGTGAATCGCCTTGGTTCATGGGAGGGTCAAGACTGCTGCGTGTGGAATGGTATCCGGTGCAGCAACAACACAGGCCATGTCGTCATGCTTGATCTCAGCAACACCACCGCCCCAGGTGATGAACTTAACAGTTGGTGTATGGTTCCGATAGATGGAAATCCTTATAGTCTGCAAGGGAAAATAGGTTCCTCTTTGATTGCTTTACAGCACCTGACGCATCTGGACCTCAGCGGAAACCATCTTGGGGAGCAGGCGTGCCCATACCAAGATTCATCGGCTCACTGAAGAGTCTGACGCATCTCAATCTCGCCTGCATGAATTTCGATGGTAGAGTGCCTCCTCAAATTAGTAATCTCTCTAGATTAATATATCTTAACCTCCAATCATCGCTTTCCCATTCCTACGAGAATGCTGTGCACTCTGATGATATATCATGGATAGCAGATCTCCGTTTACTAAGATTTCTTGACATGAGTGGAGTGAACCTCAGTTCAACCGGTAACTGGGTCAGGGTGATGACCCTCCTTCCAAATCTTAAGGTACTTAGACAAAGCGATTGTGGTCTTGGTTTACCACGTGAACCCAAGGGTAATTCAAATCTGAGTTCACTTGAAAAACTTGATCTAACGTTCAACAGTCTTGAGACATTGAATCCAGCATACTGGTTTTGGGATGCTCGCACAATGAAAGCACTTGACCTTGCATTCAATGATATTACTGGTCCATTCCCAGCTGCAATCGGGAACATGACCTCTCTTGAGATGCTTTCTCTAGGAGAAAATGACCTTTCACTCTCAGGAGGTATAAAATATGAACTGTTTGAGGGCTTATGCAACCTCAGATTTCTAAACCTATGGTCAAATGAGATAAACCAGGATATGGCAGAATTTATGAACCGATTACCTGCATGTACAAAGAGTACGTTACAATCCTTAGATCTTTCTGCTACCAACCTCAGTGGGCCGATTCCAAACTGGATAAATGAGTGGAGAAATTTGAGTGATCTTTTAGTCTCTGATAATAGGCTTCTAGGATCAATACCTCTGGAAATTGGTATGTTGGCTAATCTGAAAAGATTGTATCTAGACAACAACCACTTAAATGGTTCTATATCAAGAGACCATCTTGCAAATTTGGAAAAGCTGGAGTATCTGGACTTATCTTACAACCCAGTACACATCAGTTCAAATTGGTCTCCAACATTTAGCCTGCAGTATGCCTTTTGCCCATATCAAGATAGGATCTCAATTTCCCAGGTGGCTCAAAGGGCAAAGCAGTGTCACATATCTCGATATTTCGGATGCAGGCATAGCTGATCATCTCCCAGATTGGTTTTGCAGAGTATTTGCACACACTAAATATTTGAACATCTCCAGTAATCAAATAAAAGGCAGTCTGCCAAAGACATTGGAACTTCTGTCTTCATTGCAAATGCTTGACCTCAGCTCAAATAACTTAACAGGTCGGCTGCCAACGTTACCACAAAGTTTGAACTTCCTTAAAATCTCCAAGAACTCTTTGTCAGGACCTTTTCCAAGAAAATTTGGGGCTCCAATGCTTACAGAAATGGTACTGTCCGCAAATCGTATCAACGGAACCATTCCAACATACTTTTGTCAACTTCAATATCTGAAAGTGTTGGATCTTTCAGAAAACCTTCTGGTGGGACAACTTCCCCTGTGTTCGAAAAGAAAAGATGTTAACCGAAATTTGAAACTCATTACCGAGTCCGCGCTCACTCATCTGTCAGTTCTGATATTGTACAGAAACGACCTGTCTGGCAATTTTCCTGAACTCTTGCAACACAGCCCACAGTTGACTGTTCTTGATCTTGCCCACAACACCTTTGCTGGAGAGTTGCCAGCATGGATTTATGAGAAGCTGCAAGCTTTGTCATACCTCTTGTTGCGGTGTAATATGTTCTCTGGTTCTATTCCACTTCAGCTCACAGAACTTGGAAATCTCCAATTCTTGGACCTTGCAAATAATAGAATATCAGCAACTATACCACATGGTTTGGCCAACTTAAAAGCAATGGCTCAGAGTAGCAGAGAATTTTATAACCCTTTGTTGAGGTTGTATGTAAGGCCTATCACAGTGTTATTTGAGATTAAATCTTCAGTCACTTATGACGATAACCTACCAATAGTAATGAAAGGACAAGAACTTGGTTACACCAGTACGGTGAGATATATGGTTGGCCTTGATTTATCCTGCAACAATTTAGTTGGAGATATTCCAGATGAATTAACACTTCTAATTGGACTGATAAATTTGAATATATCCCATAATCAGTTATCTGGAAAGATTCCAGAGAGGATTGGCCTGCTACATGAATTGGAATCTCTTGATCTGTCATTCAATGAGCTTTCTGGTGAAATTCCTTGGAGCATATCAGAGATAACAGCATTGATCCACTTAAACCTGTCCTATAACAATCTTTCTGGAAGAATACCCTTGGGAAATCAGCTTCAAACACTTGATGATCCAGCATCCATGTATATCGGAAACAATTATCTCTGTGGATTCCCTCTTTCTATAATCTGTTCTGGACCAGATGCAACTGAAGATTACCCCATTGAAAACATGCCAAAGAAGAGAGACTTCTATCTTGGGTTGGCTGTAGGGTATGTCATGGGGCTGTGGATGGTGTTTGTTATTTTCTTGTTTATGAAGAACTGGAGGAGTGCATACTTCCGTATGTTCGACAAGCTACAGGAACAGGACAGTGTATACAAACAATATGTGAAATTTATATCTGCAAAGTGACTTAGAAAAAAATGAATATAAAGAAGGACGATAAGGAGATAGCTATGTATTTGTGTTTCCATTTGAAATTTGAACTTTGATTGTACTTTACAAAATTCTATAAATTTGCGTGTTTGTTGTAAGGAATTGAGGATCAACACTTTTGGTGTTATTATCTTTACTAAGTGAACACTCATATAGTTTGTACTTACATGTTTTGTTCCTTGAAGGCAATAGTCTGTGTATCGATGTTTAATGTGTGAAATTAATATATATATATATATATATATATATATATATATATATATATATATATATATATATATATATATATATATATATATATATTGTTGGGAATTGAAGGCTACAATATGCGGTGAAAAGAATCCAGTCATATTTTTTTTCAATAAACAATTTATGTTGACATCAAAACTAGAAGAAGTGATCCTGAGTCCAGCTAGATGCGAGACACGCTTCAAAACGTTCTGAATTACGAACCTGGAGGAAGTGTAATTCAGCATAGAGGAAAACAACTTCAAAATAGTACTGGTGAAGTTCATGGAGATTCAGGCAGGCAGACAAGAGATGACAGTTCAATTCTTCATGGATATTCAGGCAGGCAGGCCCACCTGCACACTTTGGCGGTTGCAAAGACGAGTACCCGGCCGCCGCCGTGGTGAACGGCGATCGCGCGCAGCGTGTCCGCTGACTCCTCGCCTGCAAAACCACAAGCAAGCAAGCGCCGATGAGCCCAGCTCGCGACAAGACCGGCCTAGCAGGGCAAGCACTCACCAGAGGACTCAGACTCGGACTCTCGGAGTCGGAGACGAGTTCAGATGCCCTGTCGTCGAACTCGAGGAGGTCGATGGGCGGCGGGGACGATGCCGTGGCGCCGCACTCGAACGCCACGAGGAGGCGGGAACGCCGGGCGGGCGGCCCGCCGTCATCGTCCCGCCGCCGTGTCCGCGCTACGCAGGCGAGAGTTCACATTCCCGACCGCCGTGTCGACGAGGGAAGGGGTGGAGGAGGATGACCGGGCCAACGCATTCGGGTCGCACTCGGCTGGAGGGATTTGGCGGCTGGGACTGCTACTGCTGCTAGCCTGTGCATTCGGTTTAGGTTCGGTTTTTCGATTTTTGAAAAAATTGGGTTACTAGAAAATAGGAACTAATCGGTTCTCAAAAATTCTCGGAACCGGTTATTTTGATTCGGTTTCGGTTCTAACCGAACTAACCAAAGTTTTCACAAAAGGTCAAAACAACAATAAATATATATGTTCTAAACCAAATTTATGCAACACTATATTTATTTTTAATAATGATAATTCATTAAGAAACATTAGCAATATAGTAACATAAATATATAGCAGTTTAAATATGAAACACCACACATAAAACAAACATAGTTCTTATAAAATACAAGTAAGTGAAGTATAATTCATATAATTCGGTTAATTCGGTTATTCAGTTAACCGAGAGTAGGGTTAATTCGGTTATTCGGTTAAATTTCGAACCAATCCCTTGTTTAGATTCAAATTTTTTTATAAAATTTTGAAATGTAGCGTTTTGTTTGTATTTGATAATTATTATCAACCATTGAGTAACTAGATTTAAAAAATTCGTCTAGCAAATTACAGATAAACTCTATAATTAGTTAGTGTTTAGCCTATATTTTAATGTTTCATACATACGTCTAAAGATTAAAAAAAATCTTATAAATTTTTGGAATTTTGAAGGAAACAACGTTTTCACTAGTTGGTGGCGGTGGCGGTCTGACGTCGTCCGGTAAGTTGGTAGAGAAACACAAACACTGGTGATAGGCCACGGATAAGGACGGAGTACAGATACGCCATGGGTACATGGCGGAAATGTATCCACGGAGTATCTGTAAAAAAAATAAATCAACAATAGTACATGTACTCTTTATCAATAATAATAATACGTCGTCCAGCCCATCAACAGCTGACTTTCCCTTTCCCTGGCGAGGAGGTCCTCCATTCCACCGCTCCATGCGCAGCAGTTCCTTTGGATTTTGAGGCGAGGCTGATGAGATCCTCGTGGACGTGGACGAGGGACTACACGTCGTGCTGCCGCAAAAGGAAAAGGTGATGGGTACGGTTTTCACTCGTGCTCATATAGATTTTTTTATCTATATATATATTTGTGGTTGCTGTAAATTGTCATGACTTGCTAGTTTCAGCACTTAGCGCCTTAGGCTACTTCAACGAGCTTTACCCTTTATCTAATGCTTTTTTTTATTTAATTTCTCTCTAGATCTTGATATTATATAGATGCACAGCATCGTGATATAATAACTGAATTATCTAATCCTTCCTCAAGTTGAATAGTTGTACTTGTACATTCTTAATTAGATTTTGAGGATTGGATGGAGATACTTGGCAAGCTTGCACGTTGAGATACGGAAAGGATGAGCAAAACAACACACGGCATGTTCGTTTGGCAGGATTATGCACTGTTCTGGTAGGATTATGCATTGCTGGCTGATTTTTTTGAGAGAAAAACACTATTCTGGCTGGATTTAAGCCGGCTGAAAAGCCAAACGAACAGGTTAACAGATATTTCAAGAATGAAAGCCTTAGTTGCTGTACTGTTTTCAGTTTTTTTTTTTCTAATTCTAATACTCTTTATTATTAGTTGCAGTACACAGTTATTAATAAAGCGTACTATTTTTTTATTTAAAATACTAAAACGTGTCCACATATCGAGTTTTTTTTATGGAAAGTATCGAATCCGCCCGATACAGTGTATCCGTAGGTTGGCAGTCAGCAGTGGGCTCATCTCCACTGAAAACGTGGCCGCAGCCCGCAGAACGGCCGCACAAGCAAAGGCGGGGGAGAGGGAGGTCCTACGTACTCCGTGCAGCTGGAGACGAGGTGCGGCGCCTCTGCTGCCTTTTCTTCCCTCTGCTCTGCTTCGGCTCCGACCCCACGCCTCACGCCGCTTCGCCGAGACCCGCAGGTACGCGCTCCCATTGGAACTCCTGACTCCTCCGTCTCCCCGGGGACTCGGGTCGCGCCACCGCCTTGGTGCGGCTGCGGTGAACTCTTCGTACATCGCACTCTACTTCCATGGCAGATGTATTCACGCACGCAAACGTCCCTTTGGGTTGCCTCTGTAGTAGTCTGTAAGCTTGGCCTGTGATCTTGGATCCTCACCCAAGTTCCATCTAATTTCGATTTGGTAGTTAGCTTTGTTCCAGCTAATGGTAGTTAGCTCGTCTTGCATTTGTGGTGTCCGAGATTGATAGGTGGACCTCATGCCACTTGCGAGTTGCGACCTTTTTTCCACTGTTTTAATTTCTCCCTATAAGCATGCGATTCTGTTGCGTTGATTTGCTGAAGTATGGGGGAAAAGCCGAAAAGGTCGAGTCTTGCATTTCAATACTACTACGCCTACGCGGGCTGTCATTTCTATATTCCTGATGCTCCGCTGCGCGCTGATCACACGCTCAACTGCCTTTACCTCCGGACCGCTCAATCTGCTCTGGGGAATATTTCACCATGTGTAAAGTAGGCGCCCAGCGTCGTCGCGTCGTCCCATTTGCTGGATCAAGGTTAGGTTCAAAATTTTGAAATCACTACTTTTCCGGCTCCCAAACACTACAGTGCTGTGCTCTCCGCCTCTCCCTCCCCCCTTGTCGTCGATCCACTGTTGTGCTCTGGCCTCCTTTTTCGTTTATCTTATCTTCGCCTGCCTGTGCCCGGCCTGTGGTGGCACTGATTCGTGCTATCCTACCGGAGACTTTGTCACACACACCTCCCTCCTCTAGGCATATTTTTTCAAACTCACGGAACTAAGCTAGCGTCATTAGGAGGAAGAGTGCCTATAAATAACTCCTCTTTCCTGCCTTGTGTTTGCAGAACAGCAGCGGGTTCAGACTTCTTGGGCGAGAGCGATATGAGTGGCCCAAGTCAATGCTCATCCCAGCCACAATTTATGACCAGCGTTGCGAGGAGTAACCACTCGAATAGCCCCGGCGCTCCTCTTATCGAAAGCATAGATGTTGATCAGATTGTTATTCCAGAGGTATGCTATACTTTTGATAGTCCTTGCTTGATTTTGGAAAGGAACAAGATATCACTGTCACAGCTAACATACTACAAGCTTAATTGTTAATCCTCCCATTCTTTCTTTGTCGAGATAATCCATCCTCCTATCCTATCTGAATATGTTGTAGTGATGTGTGTGTGCCATCTGAAGTTTCAAACCTGATGTGCCACAGCGCAGAAAGGACAAAGAACTCAACGTTATCTTTTGTTGAGAAATAGAGGAAATAGTCAACAAGTTGATAGGAAACAATGATATACTTGGATTACTTTACTAACTTATGTATCTCTGGATCTGGTGCTTCAGAAATCAGAATGATAAGAAACTAACTATTGCCTGATTTGTAACTTTAACAGAAAAACAGTTGGAAGAACTTACTCTCATACGCAGGGCCTGGATTTCTCGTCTCAATTGCATATATTGATCCTGGCAACTGTAAGATTAAAAGGATTCACTTTTCTTCGATTTTCGTTGAGTATTTCCTTCACATCTCTTGTGTACTCATGACATTTTTTTGGGTGTGTCTTGCAGTTGAGACGGATCTACAGGCTGGAGCACAGTACAAATATGAGGTGCCTGCTGCTTCTATCTATTGTTTCCACTTGTTTGTGTTTCTTTTTTGGTTCCATATGCCGATCCAATCTCCTTTAGATTGAGTTTCTTCCATTCAGTTATGTTATGTTTATCTCTAACTAAGAACTATGATCGCATTCTTCAATCGCAGCTTCTTTGGATCATACTTGTTGCATCCTGCGCCGCTCTTATTATTCAATCACTTGCAGCCAGGCTAGGGGTTGTGACAGGTTGGTACTTTTACCCTTACGGTACCTATCTTTGTTAAGTTGTTGCTTCCTTCAATCCTTCCTTATGAGCATAGTTGATAGTTTATGAAATCTTTCTGTATGACAGGGAAACATCTTGCGGAGCATTGCAGGGCTGAATATCCCAAGGTCACAAATTTCGTCTTATGGATTCTTGCAGAACTTGCTGTTGTTGCATGTGACATTCCTGAAGGTATCAAAAATACATTTCAGTTGATTTTGCATGTTTTTTATTTTTCTATAAGCACATAGCTACATGGATTTTACAATTCATCCATTTAGTAATACTGCAGATGTGTGATACTAATTCTTTACCAGATATAAATTGGAAATTACTGTTTCCCATGAGAAATTCTCTGTCAAACTGGCAGATCACGCAACTGATTCTTTTAGCTTTATGTTAAATTCTCCTGTAATTTCTTATCAGCTAAGGTGGTGCTTTACTCTTTGTAGTAATTGGAACTGCTTTTGCTCTGAACATGCTGTTCAGAATCCCAGTATGGTGTGGTGTTCTAATAACTGGACTCAGCACTCTAATGCTCTTATTACTACAGCAATATGGGGTAAGACAATTTCATATTACATTTGCAAATATTCCCGATTAGTTACTCTTTGCTAACAGTTTCAATGCCATAAAAACATCAAACCAAAATTCTAATTAAAGCAGCTTTAATAACAGATATAGTATAGATTAAAAGATCATCAATACATACTGTGACATTAGTAAACAGATAGCATTCATATCTGTCTTGTTTGAGTGGCTCATATTGCATACTGTGTGTGTGTGTGTTTTTTGCAGGTCCGTAAGCTAGAATTTCTGATTGCATTTCTGGTGTTCCTAATAGCAGCTTGTTTCTTAGTTGAACTTGGTTATTCTAAACCAAATGCTTCAGAAGTTGTGAGGGGCCTTTTTGTTCCTGAACTTAAAGGAAATGGAGCTACAGGTCTTGCTATCTCATTACTTGGTGCTATGGTGATGCCGTAAGCTTCTTTTCTACCTGTCTGTTCCCAAGCATTCAGTTTTCAACACAAGGCCTTTTTTCGTTTATCTGTTACACAAATTGCAGGCATAATCTTTTTCTGCACTCGGCATTAGTATTATCAAGAAAAGTGCCACGGTCAGTTCATGGGATTAAGGTTACCTCTAATTCTCCTTATACTGACCTAATGTGTTTTTCCTATTTTCAGATTGTTAAACATCTATTTACTTCCAACAATTCCCTCTCTTGCAGGAGGCCTGCAGATTCTATACGATTGAAAGTGCATTTGCCCTTACAGTAGCTTTTCTCATCAACATATCTATCATATCTGTCAGTGGTGCTGTCTGTGGTTCAGGTAATTTGAACCCAGAAGATCAGGCGAACTGCAGTGATCTGGACCTAAACAAGGCTTCATTTTTGTTAAAGGTTGGTCAAGAAGTTTCAGTCTTCATATAATTGTCAAATTCATAAATAGACTGTTTTTGTGCTAGAACTTCTATATTTTTCACTCAGTTAGGATTATTTCTCTTTCCTTCTCTTTTCTGGCATGAACAGGAGAGTATTAAGGCAGAAAGACAAACTATAAAAACAACCCATAGGCAAAAAAAAACATTTCTGACACCAACTAGGTAGATAGATTTACATAGAGTTTATGCTTCAGTTTTGAAATGTTCTTTATGAAGTTTATATATACTTTTTTGTAAATATTCTGATTTAACATTGCCTTTTGTTTACTGTTCTTTTAGAACGTCCTTGGAAACTGGAGCTCAAAGTTGTTTGCAGTTGCCTTGTTGGCCTCTGGTCAGAGTTCTACAATTACGGGGACATATGCTGGACAATATGTCATGCAGGTTTGTGTAGCTTAATTCCTTATTTCAGTCCTAGCTCGCAAGTTGAATGGCAGGCTATTTCATGATGCATAATACTTGAGAGGCCTTTGATGTTGATCAGAGGTAACCAAGCATTGGCTTGCTTGCAATATTAGTTTGTTTAGCTGTTAGATATGAAAAGTACAGAAAAATAAATTATTACATAACTCTTAGATTTGCATCATGTAGAAGCTTGGGCTTCTGAGCTTCATTCCCAACCTCCAAGGTTCTCTTGGTCAGCTTAATTGAAGAAAAAAATGGACAGTTACGGGGTATGCATTAGTCACCACTATTGTTAATGCATCCCATTATTTAACACAATACACTGCTAATTGTCTTCCCTTGTCTCAAAAATGCCTTGAATCGTCTTTATTATTATTATTATTATTATTATTATTATTATTATTATTATTATTATTATTATTATTATTTTTCCTAAAGGAAAACTAAGAAAATAACCAAGCATTTCAGACTTATGAAACTTCATTTGCTATGGACTAACATTTACTCACCTAATCTAGGGGTTTTTAGATCTTCGGATGAAACCTTGGTTACGTAATCTTGTCACGAGGTCCTTGGCTATTCTACCAAGTTTGATCGTGTCGATTATTGGCGGTTCTTCAGCAGCTGGCCAGTTGATTATCATTGCATCGGTAATCAGTGAACTTTACTGTTGTACTCTATTATACCTAAAATAAAAAACTTGACAGTTGTATTATGTTTGACCTCACTACTCATGCCAATTAAGTTTTTCAGTTAAATATGTGTTTACTAATGCCTTGCTCGGTTGCATGCAGATGATACTGTCATTTGAACTCCCTTTTGCTTTGGTTCCACTCCTTAAATTCACCAGTAGTAAAACAAAGATGGGGCAGCATACAAATTCAATATTTGTAAGTCGATTTGTCACAGAATTGACAATAATAACCTTGAATTTACACACTAATTGTCTAACTTGACTGTCAAATGCAGACTTCTGTGCTGACATGGATGATCGGCTCGTTTATCGTTGTCATCAACACCTACTTCCTGATAACAAGCTTTGTGAAATTGCTCCTCCACAGCGGGCTGTCTACCGTCTCCCAAGTATTTTCCGGGATTTTTGGGTTCCTGGGCATGCTGATCTACATAGTCGCGATCCTATACCTCGTCTTCCGGAGGAACAGGAAGTCCACCCAGCCATTGTTCGAGAGCGATGCTGAGCTTGCAGTGTCCGGTAGCACTACAGGTGCTGGAGAAGAATGCTCTCTCGGCCATTTACCCCGAGAGGACATCTCCAGCATGCAACTTCCGCAGCAGCGTTCAGCTTCTGATCTAGATTAGATGACAGTGGTCAGGAAAATAAATATATTTTTTTGTTTTTTATATACTAGTATAGTAATTACACAATAGGGTACATCGGTTTTGACTTTGATCATCCTACCGATGATGTGGGCAGTAAACTAGGGAATGTATACAATAGGATGGATATCTATGCCGCCGAACAAAAAAAAGGGTCCAAAAAAAAAAATAGTACCTGTTTGGAAAGTGATGAAACTGAACTGTGGAAGGGGCCCAAAAAATCCATATGTTGGAATTGAATCGTGAAAAGTTCTGCATCCTAAACATGGCAGCATTGTTAAGAAAATGTCTAGATGATGCAAACATACTGAATTCTTATTATTACAGTAATTATATACTGGACATACTGTTTTTCTTTCATGTGTTGTGCATCCCAATGAATGAAGACCCTGCTTAGGGTTTGTTTAGATGCGTATGTATTTATCTTAATCCACATGTATTGGAGTGTATTTAAACTAAATTATACTCCAGTCTACTCTAATCCATGTGGTTTGAGGGAGATATATACCTTGTTTGATGCACATGTATCTCCCTTGAACCACATGTGTTGGAGTGTATTTGAACTAATTTTCACTCCAATCCACACTAATTCATGTGGTTTGAGTATATACATGTGCATCTAAACAAGACCTTATGATTATATGGTACCGGCTTCAGCATAATATTTTCTCAATAAAGCCAGGTGAATCTTCTGGTTCTGCTGCTAACAAGCCGGTGGCACGTGGCCCAGACAAGTTTAGTCGCTGCTGGTGGTAGCACATGGTAGCACATACTCCCTCCATATTAAAAAAAAGGAACTTGTCGTTTAGAACATATTTGTGCTTATCAAGAAGTGATTAATGAGAGATTAGTTTTCCCTGTCTACCCTATTAAATAGGGTCATAGGTGCATTGTATATAACAAATGTTCATAGCTCAACTGTCTAGTGGAGTGGGGTGGTAGTCGAGACTGCATGGGATTGAGTCCTGTCAACCACCATTTTTTGTTGTTGGTTTGTTCGTTTTGCAAAACTAGGGGTGTGGGATTTGGTGGCTGGGCGAGGCGCGCGCGATTAATGCCACGAGAAATGAGGCGTGCGAGAGTCGAACGGTCAGGGGCAAACGCGTCCAAGACTCTCCACACTGCGGTATAACGACATGTTTTGCAAAATTAACGTGGAAGTCTAGAGTTGGGAGTATGCTCTAGAGATAATTATAAAGATGAATGTATTTCCTTGTATTTGTGATATGTTATGAATTTATTGAATATCCATTAAAGTCTAGAATTATGATGTGGTAGTGTGATAGGAAAATTGATTAAAAAAAATGAAAAAGACGTCAAAACTCTACGGGAGCAGGAGTGCTATCAGAAAATTCAAGGTGCAATGTAGCGGCGTTCGCCTCCAATGTAGCCCGCTAGTTTGGACGTTTGTTTAGAAGGACGTCACAGCTCTACGGGCGTGTTTGGTTCGTTATCAAAACTTGTCATGCCACAAATTAGTCATGCCACAATTATTCTGGCAGTTGTTTGGTTCGCTGTCACAACTTCGGCATGCCACACTTTTTTAGTAGTATGTCTCACACGTCATAGACTCATTTTCTTGCCAGACTTTGCCACAACTTTGGCTTCAATTTTGTTCGTCGAACTTTCTATGGCAGCCACAGTTTACCGAAAATATGGCACGACAGATTGGGGCATGAACCAAACAGACCCATAACGTCTCTGAAGGAGCAAGAGTGCTATCAGAAATTTCAGGGTAATGTAATGCAAAAGAAAGTCTGACACGAGTTGAAGTTCAGAATCCTAAATCCTAATGTGTTACTGTGGTAGGAAAAGTGACACAAAAACTGAAAAAAAAGTGAGACAATAAATTGAAAAACAAAGTGGTAGTGTGGTAGGAAAAGTGACACCAAAATTTTAAAAAGAAGTGATACAAAAAATTAAAAATTCAGAGTGCAATGTAGTGGAGAAAAAAGTATGACACAAGTTGAAGTCCAGAATCCAGATGTGGTAGTGTGGTAGGAAAAGTCACACATTTTTTTTAAAAAAAAAGTGAAACAAAAAATTGAAAAAACAAAGTGGTAGTGTGGTAAGAAATTGACACATTTTTTTATAAAAAAAGTGACACGGAAAAAAAATTAAAAAATTAACCGCGCCAGGTAGGGGTCGAACCTACGGCCTTCTGCTTAGGAAACAGACGCTCTATCCACTGAGCTACAGGCGCATTATTGCTCAATGATCAACATAGTTTGATTCATAATGGAACCATGCAACTCCTTCGAATATAAGCACCAAAGCTCAAAAATTTCAAATTATCAAGAGCCTTTGGAACAGATCCAACTCTAGAAATCAAGATCTGGGATCCCACTGATCCTCACAAAAGTGTGTGGAAGAGCTCGGGATCGCCTAACAAGCAGTTAATTGTAGCCCAACAACAATATGTGGGATCCACACATTAGTGAGAAGTCTTTCTTCTTACCCTCTCATGTTTCCCTCACACACACTCGCCAACCACACCCCCCCAACCATGCCGGCCAGGGTGGCCGCACCCCTAGCAACACTGCCTAGGGTGGTTGCGCCCCTTTCTGCCCCCACCCTCCCTAGCTAGGGGTGGTCGTGCCCCCTGTCGCGCCGGCCCCTACTGCGCCTAGGAGAGGCCGTGCCAAGCCCCTGTCGTGACGTGCGAGAGAGGAAGAGGCAATAGGAGAAATAGTCACGAGGAGAAAAATAACAAAATTTGCGTTTTCAAGGCACATTGAATCCATGGATCTGGCCCCAAATCCAAATTTTTTGGTGCTTCAGATCTGGTGGTGGGGAAGTGTTTTGGCAAAAAGGGTTATTTTGGTGGATCTGGAGCACCGAGAGTTGTCCCAAACACCTTCTATTTTTTTAAAAAAAAACAAGGGAAAGAATACATAATTCCAAATATTAAGTTGTGATGATGTTCTCTTATGTGGAGCATTCATTATTGTGAATTCGTAGAATGATAAGTTTATCCATTGACCATATTAGATAATTGAGACCATCAAAAGCGAGAGATCAAACTCTTTATTGGATATTATTCCAACTAAGTTTAGGCGCAAATTAATTAAAATAGTTATAGTAATTTTGTAGTAAAATGCAAAATAAATAAGTTAAACTTTGTATTCATGATAACAAGGTAGTCAACAAAAACAATGTAGACCTTTTTTGTATCATATTTGAATTGGATATGGACGTTGAGGATATTATTATGTCATAAATATAGTGTAGATCATGAAGTAGTAACCATGTTACTACCTTGTATATGTTTAATAGGAATATGAATTAAGTCAATCATCTTTGAAGAAAAAGATGTAGACCATTTATTCCAAATGTGATTTTGTGTATGCACATTGAGGATATTTCACTATATATTAGACATGGTGTAGATTATGCGGTAGTAACTCTGATACTATCTCATCTATGGTTAACATTCAAAATATGAAACATTTGTGCTATACAAATAATAGTGTAATACATGTAATATATTTTACATTAAAAATATAAGCACGTAGAACTTTAATGAAAGCATAAATGGGCTAAACATAAAATGGAAATTAGCGATAACAAAGTAATTGCAATAAAAAGACCATATAATAATTATAATATATGTTTATTAGGTCCGTCAACTTAGACAAACACTTTGAACAATATAACGATAGTTGTATAAGTTCTTGGGATTGTCTTGTGACAACACTTTTGATAGTATAAATTTTTCAGAAAATATAGGATTTGAAAAGCAAATCTACATGAGGTAAATTAAAACTTATACAATGCCGTAATGGCATACATCATAATGTAAGTCTGAGGACCAATCTGTCCGGAGTGAATATTTATATAGGTACATATGATGCATTATAGTTTGTTTTTTGGTCTGAGGATGATCCCATCTGTCTGTAATATCTTTTGCATTGTCGGAAATGAATTTACACAATATTTAGGGCTTAAACATAAAGGTAGGTACTTGATTACAATACCATTGTTTGCCCTTCCATTTTGTATCAAGCATGAGACTTCAATGTAAAATGTCCA